>JAHZNH010001788.1:0-10328 GCA_027744355.1 Tyrannoseira gladiata | reverse complement strand
TTCTGCGCCAAGGAGCAATACCACCACCAACTCTGAAGCTCTTCTCAAAAAACAGAGTTTGGAGTTGGAGTTGGCTATGGACGGAGCTGAACCAATTTGTATTAATATATTTTCCTCGACGATCATGAAAATTACTTTTTCATCCTGACAGCCTCAACTTTGCCCTAAGTGTGTGGTGCAATGATCATGATTCTTCCTCCATTTTCCCCATTCATTATTCCTTTTGGCTGCTGCAATAAAATAAAGAAGAGAATGCATTATTATGGCCTTATGGACTCATAGGGAAGAAGATGGGATGAGGAATAAAAATAAGTATCAGTTTGAATGACTCTATTCAGAAGAATGCCGGGGATTTCTTGGCGCACGTTGAAGATTCTATATAGTCCTCTTGGAAAAAAATTTCATCCTTGCTCTTGGCTTGGCTTGGTTCCCGAGCCCCGGCTTCGACCCAACTGGAGGACTTTTCGCATCACATCACATTCATTTTCGAAGAACGTAATGCTGAATGTTTCGCTTCAATTGCATCGCATGCAATGCATTGCAACGAACTGATGAGTGCGGGAATGGATGGATGAAGTGACAACAACAATCTTGGAACATTTCCCTCGTGCACGCTATTACTTCCTCCCATTCCCACAGATAGATGGATAGCTTCACTTTGGAACGGTTCCTACTTTTTCACGAAAAAAATGAGGAGACATTCCCACAAAAGCATAAGCCGAATGCCCTTTTTAAAACTTCCCGTAATAAAACCGCAACCCGTTGGATTGGCTCAGTAGTCGTAGTTGTATTGACTTGCAGGTAAAACATAATAGCGTCAGGCTAACATGAGGGCATTGTAGGCATCATCACGTGGTTTTCGTTTCCAAAGATTTTTTTTGCGGTGCGATGCGGTGGTGTCATAATGATAACCCGAAACCCGATTAGACCTTATGTTATGTTGCTGCTAGCATGAAGGAAATCCGTCCCGGATCGAGCTGAGCTAAGTACCTATCGATAACCTTGCTTGTCGTCTAATGGAAAATAAAACGGGTGGGATGCCAAATTGAAATGCTTGGATGCTTTTTCGCTCAAGTCCTCCATACTAAAGTAGTAATACACATGTTGTAGCCACATTATTCCTTCTTGGAGGAAAAAAGATATTCATGGTGGAATGGAGGTTCTCCCCCGAAAACTATGTGAAAAATGCATGAGAAAAGGGAGCAAAATGAAGGAGGCACCTATTTAACCGGAATACTGCAGAAGGAGGTATGGGCAGAGCGATTGGAATGGATGGCTTAAGCAAATGCATTTTCCCCTTCCGAGAAAAAACACTTCACAACATTTTATCCTGAGTAGGCGAATCCTCTTCCGTGGAATTTGAAACATTTTTTTTCACGGCGAGAACGCGAGAACTACCGATCTCGGAGTTTTTTCTCTGCTTACCTGGTTTGGTTTGGTTTGGTCTGGTCTGCTGGCATTGTCACGTGCCAGCTGGAAGCAGCCGATTTCATTAACGGGCTTTTGTGGCGTGAAAAAATGAGGCGAAAGTATAGAAAGAGGGGAGTTTCGGGCTCGGGGTATCATATTCCCCCATATTTCCTGAGGATAGGTTCCTAATAGCTCAGCCGAACACTTCCGAATGGAACTGGAAAACTGGATGGATATGTTGTTTCGTGGTTATCACTGTTTTCGCTGGAATGCATTCCCAAAAAAATTGTGTGAACACACTTGAGCAAATTCCATCTGCATTATTAGTCCTTGTTCCAGAGGAAAAGACATGATCCATCCATAGGAGGGGACCGGTACAAGTTCCGATGATGTTGTAGTTGTCCAAGGGCGAAGACCATGAAGAAAAAGTTGAAAGGGAGGCGGAACCACGTCAACTTTTTTCAGTTGACTGGGCCACTATCCACCGGAATGAAATGAAATGGAAGAGTGGAGACTTTATCCAGCAATATGGGAACGGGGGGAGAGTGAGTCAGTGGGGCAGTGTGTGAACTAAACTGGATTGTTTGCTGCCATTTTTTGTCGTGGGAGTCTAGTCGGGTCGGACCGACCGATGCAATGCAATTCGATGCGATGAAATGAAATGAGTGCTTTTCCCAGGCTGGAATGGAATGGAATGGAAATTGGATTTTTATGCAAGCAAGTTTGCCAAACACTTTCTTCGTGAAAATGTCATGTCTGCCCTTCACCACCCAAGTAAGATGGAGTTTCGCACTGGGATGGATATTACATTGCTATCTTAATATTTATTCGACTCAAGAAGATAAATATGCTAAAGGCTGAGATCCAATGCAATCCAGCTCCAGCCATGCCATAATCCATGTCGCTGTCCAATCTAATAATCCACTTCATCCAGCCATCCACAATTCACATCCACTTTTCTCCAGTCCAGAGTTGGGAGTTTTTGGTTGCGTTGGCGGAATGAAAGTTTCCCTGTAGAAGCTAGGCGGATCTGGATCTGGATCTGTGCTCGAAGTTTTAGTCTAAAGCTTATTAAATGTCTCGAACTCTGCTCCGCTCCGCTTTTATGATCTGTGGTGCTTACGTCATCCGCCAAGTAATTAACGTGGAATAAAATGCCACTTTCGAATCTCGAAGTTCAGCCAAGTGCCAAGTCCTAGTCAAAGCCACACTATACCATCTCACTCATGTCGCCTCTTCACGGCTTAATTACTTATTCAAAATCCGAGAAGAATGATAGGGATTCAGATTCGGAGAGTCTATTTTGAGCTTGATTTGTGGCAACGATCCCATCATTATAATCCCATCCAAGCCACATGGAATGGAAGCGTCTTTGGAAGCATGAAGCTATGATGCATAAATGCGCTTCCACCACAAAATTCAATGAAGCTCTGAGCCAAGCCACATATAATATGCATCGGTAGCTCCTCAGAATGGCCGATAGTTCCATAAATGAGCTGCACTGCGTTGTCTCATGAGCACAACGTAATAATGACTTTGGCTTCACATTGTCATGTCATGTAATTCGGCTTTCATGTGGTTTGGTTCAGGCTTAAAATCTCAGTATCTAAGTAGATCTACTTACGTCTTCACATGGATGGGTGAATGACGACAGAGTTGGCTCGCCCATGTCAGAAATTGAATGAATCCTGCGAAAAATCGACTATGGCTTCAATCATGGAGACTTGTAAGTGATGGCTTTTGTCCCTAGTTTTTTTCTCAGGGGAGCAGGATCCATGTCCTTATTTAAAAGTGCGTCATCCAAGAAAAAAGGAAATGACAGTTGATGGACGTCTTGAGTCTGGAAGTCAATGTCATTCATAAGTATCACATTGCCCCAAATTGCGAGGAATCATGGAACCATGGAAGGTCTGAACTTCTTTGAAATCGAAAGTGGTCCAATGGGCTTCAGTCCCTCATTGCTACAAATTCTAAGGAGGATATGATGCCTATCCTTCTGGATCCTGGATCTGTCTTGATTCCAGTTTTTTGGATAAACATTTCTCCAAGATTGGATCGGATCGGATCCTCGTGTCACTCATTTCCGAGTCCTGGAGATCCAGATCCCATCCCATCATCAAACTTATCCTTGAGACTTTGCTCTCGCCAATAAATTCTCACTGTCTCGATTTTGAGCTCGATGCTGCTGCTCGTGCTGTTGCAGTTGTTGACACGTTTTTTCTTTATCAAGTGTAACGCTTGAGTTCTGGGCCATGCGAAACATCTATAGTAATACGCACCATCTCCCCAACTCAAGGTTTTGCGCTCATTTCGTTCGTGCTCTTTGGATATTTATCTATCTACTTTGTTTTTCGAGATAAGAACATCCATTCGTATCCTTCCATTAAGGTCAGGTTCTGAAGCTGAAGTTCGCTTCACTCACTCAGAGTTGTTGATATTTGAGCCAAAAATGGAAGAAAAACATGAGCTGAGAGGATCTGATGCTCAGACTGCAAAATCCTCTCACAAAGAAAATGAGTTTGGACTTTGGACCTCTAGCTAATTCCCAGATGTTTTGTTTAACTAGGATCAAATTAACTACGAGAGGACTAAACAAAGTACTACTACTTATTATTGTTTGCAGACAGGCGCACGCAAATGCAGATACGAATGGATTGGGTTGGAGTTGGAGACGCAGAATAATAAAATTTGGGATGGATTAGTAAATGCATCGCGTGGAAACTTTAATGATGAGCTTGGCTTCCATCTGGATTGGAAAATGGGAGATCTCCTGCACTTGAACTTAGGTTCCACTGACCATCACCACCACTGCAGGTCTTGACATGAAGCGCCCCACCAACTCCAATTTTTGCAGAGAGCTAGGTTGTTCATGTGAGATGAATAAAATCATATGATGGTGGTTTCACGCATGACTCACCCCAAACCCCAACTCAGCTTGCATGACTCGAAGAACCAAAACATCGAGTCAGAGTCAGAGTTAGTTATCCATCTTCATTAAAGGCTCTGCACTAGAATGTTCTCTGTTTAATTGGATGATGATTTGCTCGTTTGGGGGAGTTCTTGATACCAAGTCACGATCAATCTGAATGAGTCATAGCTCATAGCATAAAGTTGACCTCACTCGCTCGCTGATGGGTATGGATGCAATAGTTGACATTTGCTCTTATGAATTAATTGTCATCATAAATAATCGGTAATTAATTTGAATGCATTAAATTTATTGTACTCTGCTATCCATTGTCCATTAATTAAGTAGCTGGAACAATTTATATACTTTCTACAAGTCTGGAACTGGAGGTGATTGAAATAATTCATTTATATCACTCCTGAATCTGGAGTACTCCTGAATCGTCCAAAATGAATTTGATTTGATGATGAGGCAAGAGCAAATCATGAGAAATGATGGATTTGAACCCAAACCGAAATGAAAATCGCTCGTTATACTTATTTACTTACGTTTTGTTGAGAGAATCTTTCCGTTATTATTTCTGTAAAATCATTGGAGTAATAATCTTAAGGACGGTTAGACTGTTGATGTTGGGGCTATGGTTGGGTAATATTACCGTTTCGGACGAATCTGAGATGAATGAATACTTCATATCGGCTTACAGTCTGCCTCAGCCTCCTCACCCGATAAATTTTTTCCGCTAGCGCAATAATAATAGTCCATAATTATCCGAATGCATGTACGTTCAAACTCGATCCTCTGTCAATAACCCCGGGATTCGTGGAAGCAAACAAAAACACATCGATCGCATTACTAATTCAGAATTAGAATCAGATTCTTTTTCCCAGCACTGGATTCTTCTCGTCTTTCACTTCCATTTCCATTGTTATTTGTTTACTTCCAGCGCAGCTTGATGTGAGATCCAACATGAACTTACTTACCTAATTTAGTATAATTAGGATCTGGATGGGAATAGAACAGAAATTTTCCGTACTTGCTCACATGCTGTGATTTATCTTACTTCTTTCTCAAGTTTGTTTTCATCTATTCCCCCTGACGCCGTCGCCTCCGGGGTAATTTGCTATTTTCAGCGTGGTACTACGTGTAAGCACTGGCTGGGGCTGGTGAAGCCTCTTAATGATCACAATCTTACTGGATCGGCTTTCAGCATTGTTCTGCTCAGCATTTATTTATTAGATGAGCTGTAAGCTGATTTGTAGCATTTCCTATCTATCCCCTCACCTTTCCATGTGCTCCGATACGACTTCGACTGGATTGGATTGGGTGCCTACGAGTCACGTTATTTGAACCCCATCCAACATCAATTTCGCCTCGTCTTGTCTCGTCTCGTCTGGCCCTACTTCCTGGCTTGCTGAGGATACATAGCGGAAGCGTGGGGAATCTGGGACAATTCCCTGCTTGAAAACTCCGCAGATAAATAAGCAATCTCCGAAATCAATCAAAAATAAAACTTTTCTCCCTGAGCCCCCATATCTATGATACGGGTTATATCAGTTCCTTGACTCCGGCTCTGAAGAATGCAGACCTGTAGGCGATGAGGTTTCGCCAGAGTGGAGTCTCCCGATCAAAATCTCCTTTGATCGCAAGGAGTCCCAGTTTCACTTTTGTTTCATAATGCATGCATGTACTTTCTCCAAAAAAAGTTTTCCAAAACCTCATTACTTCAACGAGGGGATGGGGATGTGTATTTATGTTGCTGTTGCTGTGCGTCTCAGTTTCTGGCTCACTGGACCAGAATGTTTACGAATGTGAGCAAGAGCAAGCGGGAGGTAAACTTCCAGTTCCAACCAGCCAGAATTCTTCATTTTGTTTCCCTCTCCGAAGCCACAACCTCATTTCGAAAATTTCTCTTTTTGATGATTGATCTCGGGGAAAAACAAATGGTTCTGGAGTGAAAAAGGCATTTTATTTATATTTCATCATACCGTATTATCGGAAATAGTTCGCGGGCCGAAATAGAGCCCTAAGGGTCCGAAATACATAGAACGCGGGGGTAGAGCTTACTTAATTATTCTCATAGAGCACGGGCCTGAATAAGAACGCGGGTCTATGGTAGGACTCCACTTTTTTACCCACGCTTTTGTTAAAAACAGCACTGATACCTTCACGCTCCCTTAAGAACTGCCTCTGATGCTTAAAATATATACCCGAATCAGGACTGATTTGACTGAACTACTTGAAAAACATTCGCAAAAAATATAGAGTCATGTACGGAAGGAGAATGAATAGAACGCGGCCCTGGAATAGACCATAGGGGTCCTGATCAAAAAATTTAATTGAGCGCGGGGCCTCTATTTCCGAGAATACGGTACATATGCATTTACTCCCTGATCCATCTTGCTCCGATTTCCATCCTCATCAAGCCATACAATATCTAGGTAGATGCCTCAGTCCCTGTGACGTTTGAGAGTGTACATTCTTTCCGCCATATCCGAAGGCCGTTTGTTATTCCCGAGTTCCATAACTTCCATTCTATAGATTGAATTGCACTCCCGCGAAACCTTCTTTGGTTTCGTCATCCCAATCCATCCCTCGTCAGCAGAATTCCTCCAAGCCAAGCTAGAGCAGCACGATCACGATGAGTCAACCCAGATCTCTCCTATTCAGTTCTTCCTCTAGCCTCCACTTCCACTCCACTCCAATCCACGCGGAGTGAGTGGAGTTCAAAGCTACGGGCTCTAGAGAAGCGAGAGAGGAGTGAGTGCAAATGTACCAGAGGACGTTCAGTGCAAGCGAACCGATCGGATCGAGCTGCTCGGTGCAAGTGTACCGAACCGAAGCTTGGGCTCTGGTTCTGGTGCACGCACTCCTTACGGTACATAGTTACATTAGCATTATAGTACCCTCGTCCTCTTTTTATGAGTGTTTTTACTGTTTTTACACTAAAGTGGAAAAAAAATGTGTGGGGGTGTACCGAAAATGTAGCACAATTTTCACAGGATGTAAGAAGGCAATGTGAGTTCAGCGGAACAATTCCGATTCCTTTTTTGAGGCGAAGTGCGAAAAACTTTCGGCAACTTCCTGAGGAGACTTCTCAGTTCGCCATCCCAGAGTCCCTTTTAATTTCAGAGCTTCGGGTTAATAATTTAACCAGGTAGCTTCATTAAGAATGCTCAAAAGTAGTATTTTCTTGGTCAATTTTCAAAGGAGGCATTCAATCTTCAATCTCGCGTTTCACTACATAAAATTGTAATCTCGACTCGACTCGACGGTGTAGAAAATATCGTAAAAATTGATAAAATCACTAAATGTAAATCTTAATGAATGAACGAATGAAACGAACAGTACTTTTATAGAATTCACCGTCGACTAATCAAACCTACTTATAATATCTAGCGTGTTCTCCTT
Source organism: Tyrannoseira gladiata (assembly GCA_027744355.1). Taxonomy (NCBI): domain Eukaryota; kingdom Metazoa; phylum Arthropoda; class Collembola; order Entomobryomorpha; family Entomobryidae; genus Tyrannoseira; species Tyrannoseira gladiata. Next base: position 2,602 of record JAHZNH010001788.1, on the reverse strand, counting down.
CATACCAGATTCAATACCTCGCGCTATCTACACGACCGATCAAACATTTTTCTAGAGGTAATCAACGCAATGTAAAAAAAAATAAAGGGAAAAGTGTAGTGTTACGTAAAACCTTTTAAATTCTTACGGTTCAAAAAATGATTCACTGGTTCAACATTTATTTAATCCACTTGAACTTACGCTAGAAGAACAGATTGCGTCGAGTTCTTGCATTTCAAAAATTTTGTTTGCTCAGTAGTACTTTGTTAGCTATATTTATTTAATCTCGCTCGCATTCCTAAATTATGTACTTATTGAAGTACTCACGTAAGCAATATCGATCGAGATGAAGGCGCTCTGCCAATTCGATTGATCTAAATATGTACAAGATTTTATGAAGATATTGAAATGGAAAGTTCTCTCTTGCGTTGCATCTCAATGAAAAAACCAAAATGCTGAATGAAGTATGTACCTCGATCAAGCTTCTGAAGGAAGGAATGGCTTCATCTCAAGCGAAGAAGCCTGAAGGGGAAAGGACGAACAAGATTGACTAATATATTTTTCCAAGAACTCCTCGTAATCAAACTAATTCTTGAACTTTTACCACTTACAAAGTATCTACGAAAAAAATACATTCTTGCTTGAAGGGAAAAGGGGAGGAATTGACTTTTAATTAAGGACTTTTAATAATGAGAACTGGGAACTGAAAAAGTAATAATGAAGTGGGCGGATAATGGGGACTACTTAATAATTATACATGAAGTACACTAAGGAATTAAGTATTTAAGCTATCGCTATTATTTTCTATCCTTGTCCTCCGGGAGACTTGGGCTTGTACATTGTAACACATCTCTTTAAAAATTTTGAGTATCGCTGGCCAGCCTCGCAGTTTGGTGGGGGAGCATCGGGATCGTGGTTGGGAGGTGGGGGCGGTGTAATTTTCATGCTTTCCTGGGACTGGGGTAGCCTACTGGATAGTGGAGTACTATTACTACTGCTACTGCTACTTTTCCCNGGGGTAGCCTACTGGATAGTGGAGTACTATTACTACTGCTACTGCTACTTTTCCCTGGAAGGGAGGGAACTCTCCTCCTCATCGCGTTCTCTAGGATGGTGGGCTTCCTGCTGGAAGTTGGGATGGGATCTTCAGTCTTTGCTTCGGGACTAATTGATACGGCGTTTGTGAGGGAGTCGGGCTCGGATGACAAGGTGGAATCACTATTGCTAGCATTTATTTCTCCATCACTCTTCTCCACTGGCTTTGAGTTATCCGATGCTTCCTCCGGCTTGTTCTCCTCCTTCGAAAGTAATTTCCCACGGGGTCTCAGCATTCTCGGTGGGATCAGGGATTTTCTCAAAGTTTTTCCCGATTTTTGGCTCTGAGAGGATTCAGGAGCTGGGGTGGTCTTCTCCGTTGGCTTTCGTGGGGTGAGGAGGCGCCTGGCTGCAGCACTCCGGTTTTGTTGGAGCCTCTCCAGCGGAGAAAGTTTCTTGGGTGGGGAGGATGGCTCCACTTTTGAAACGTCTTCTGCTGAGGTTGGATTGGGCGTGCTGGAGGATGAACTACTGGCAGTTGTGGAGCCCTTATTTTCTCCAGCCTCTGCTGAACTGAAGTCGCTATGGCTCACTTCAGGTTCATCAGCCGAGGCAGTGGTCCTTGCGCTGAACTGGTTGTTAGTACTCTGAATTTGGTTGATGATTGGGGTTTCTTGCTGCACCGACTTGACGTTGGAGGAAACACCGAGTACGTTGTCGAAACCGGGGTAGTATCCGAGATTTTCTTGGGATGGGAAGTTGTACAATCCTGAGTTCACGAAGTTGTTTGGCCCAGATAGTGCCTGGTTGGCACCATAGTTCTGCTGAATTTGTTGTGGGAGTGGTTGAGGTGGCTGAACTGCTGGAGGCGCAGCTGGTCCTGTTGGCCGACGAATTAAGGATGCAGAGTTTCCTCCTTGAGTTCCTGGAACTGGCTGTTCCTCTGGGAGTGGATGCGGACTGCGCAAAGATTCATATTGCCCTCGGACAATTTGCTGGATGGCTTGCTGCTCCACGTGAATCTGTTGTACAGCGGGGAACTCAGGTGGAGTAAATGGATTTGGCCTGCTTCTCAAAACTTGGGGAACGCGTCTTCCAGCTGGAGTACCAGAACCAGAACTTTCTTCGTTTTGGTTTGTTGGGGTTTGTGCATTCCTGGGAAATCCAATGTTTGGTTGCACTATGCCCCCTGTGAATTGCTGGTTGTAGTTAACTGCGGGGATAATGTTACTATTACTGTTACTGTTGCGGCGTGGTTGGCTTGGGGTTGGAGTTTCGGCTGTGGTCGTGGTTGGTCTCTTCCTTCTCCGGTTGTTGTTGGCTGGACGGGCGTTGACACCAACTTCGTTCTCCGATTCTTGAACGGACGCAGCTGGCCCACTGGTTGGTCTTGGTCGCAGAACAAAACCTGGCCTATCTCCACGAGACGATCCACGTCCTTCAGTTCTGGGAACATCGGGTATTCCGGCGGGGATTCTGCTGAATTCTGGAGCTTCAGTGGTGAAAAATGATTGCACCTGTCTGGTAGTACTGGTTGTTGAGGGCCTGATTGGTCGACGTGGTCGAGGTGGAGGATTCCCATTGTCAA
>JAHZNH010001787.1:0-11909 GCA_027744355.1 Tyrannoseira gladiata | reverse complement strand
CCAGAACTGAGGAAGAACTTATTCGCATCAAAATGTTGAGTTAGGCATCTATCTTCCCATATAAGCCCCAACATGTGGCCCGCAAGTGGGTTTATGTAAGGAAAAGGATCTTTTGTTCTCGCACCATAAATTCCGTTTGTTGAGAAACGAAATGAACAGATTCGCGAAATATAAGGCAAAACATCGTTATGCCTTTCGGAGTTTTGACTCGTTGGAAATTTTATCTGCGTTATAAAGTTATTTCTTGGACAAGTTGGATAACTTCACGCTTTCCTGATGCGTACAAATAGGACGAATGTAAACTTTTGAATTGAAATGATGGGAAGAAGCGAGTGACAGAGTCTCACTCACCGTGAGATTGATGTGGCGCTTATAACCATCGCTAAAGTTCCATTGCCTTCGTTCAAGTGCAGATTACACTATAAAATGCAAAAGAGCATGCTAGTATGCATATAAATAACTGGTATTGCTATAGATGATATTTTTTTGCGGCGAACAGAAAGCGAATGGAGCACAAGAGAGGGATACATTCAGCCGATTTTTTTCTCACAGGAACATCACTCATGAACGAATTCTTACTTGTGAACGTCGTTTTTCACTTTTTTTTATCTTATACGTACTTCAAAATGTAGAGATAGTTGGGGACTACAAAAGCCAACGTGACAATGCCTAGTATATGCCTTCTCCGGTGTAATCAAGGAAAGTGAGAGCTCTAACGAGCCGTGTGTATTGGAAGTGGACGGGGAAGGTGCTTGCTTAACTTTGCAATAAAATGAAGAAAAAGGTCGTTTACCTAAGAGCACATACATACATACTATACCTATTCAATAATGACAGCATGTTTCACCCATTCCTTTTCGGTCCATTCTCACATCATAAAAGTTAGAGAAAGCAGAAAGCTGTGGAAATATTTTTTGTCCGTCCGCTGAGGCGTGAAGCCTTTTAAATTTGATAATGATGAAGAGCGAAAATAAAAGTTTGGAGGGAAGACTGTATAGGAATCTTCTTTGCTTCACCAATCACCGCCAAATTAGATGTTTTATGATGTAATGTTCCGAATACGAAGCGGAAAAGTTTTGCTTTCCTCTCGTGCCCCACTGCCACAACTTTTCCTGTTTCCCCTTAATTGCGATGTGATGTTATTTTTGTTCTTGGAACTTATGTAATGGCTTGTTATTGTTGATATAATGATCATCACTATGTGTATCTTACTTTTATAGACGGGAACATTAACGGAGGAAGGACTAGACATGTGGGGCGCAGTTCCCACAACGATTGGCTCCGGAATGGGCTCCAGCTACCGGAACATTTACCCATCGCTGGAGACCTCTTCGCCAGGATTCCTTTCGCCCGTACGTCATGTGAACAACTTACCCGTTGGACCGCTTCTTATTGGGATGACAACCTGTCATTCATTGACACGGATTGATGGCGACCTAATCGGTGATCCGCTGGATCTCAAGGTAGGTTGAATCCTTGATAACAAAGAGTTCTTTTTTATGAATTATTTTCTGGAGAAAGGAAAGTTTTTTCCTCTGTTATCTCCGTCCTTCATCTTCATGTCAGGATGCTTTTATCTTCCACAAAATGCAATTACGACAAGGAAAAAAGTGTTTTCCATTCTATTAGCATTGACATTGAGGTTTCACAAAAAAATCGTCGGATGAAATTTTTTAGTGATTGTCAGCAGACAAAAAATGAATTGGATGGGATTAGATAGGTCACCCCCGTGTAATTTGTCAATTTCCTCGAGGAAATTTCAATTGACAGGGAAAAATTCCTTTATATTTCGTCCATGAATTCATTTCGGGAAGATTAAATTGGATTTATCAGGGAATCCTGAACATGGATTTTCTAAAGCAGTTGTTTGTCACTGGCATAAAATAATTTTTTGGAACGCTATTTTATTTCCTCCGCAGATGTTTGAATGGACTGGCTGGATCTTGGAAGAACCGGGGGTGGCTGACAACGAGAAGTTCGACATGGTGACTCCGACCGTCGTGCGACCTGGTCCTGTTGAAGTGAACGACAATCTGCCGTCTGGGAAGTCTCCGAAAAATGTGAGTTGCATGCATGACCACAGAATTCTATTAACAACAAACTTATGTAGGCTTTCACCTTTTCAGTTGAGGCATTACTCACCATCAATTTTGTTGACGTGTTCACGGTGCGATGATTCCATATTCGGAATGGTTTGTTTTTGGGGGGGAAGCTTGCATGTTGGCAAATTCGAGTCGAAATTGCTTTACTATTAATTTGCCAGCATCGAGTATAAAGTTAGATGGAAGTGGGTCTCCATTTCCTCATTTGTTTTTAATTGGGGTAAATCGAATTCACTAGTTCGAGCGGAAATAACACCGGCTTGAAAATAAAACCCGACTGGGAAATCATGAAACATCGAGGGGGATCCATAGTAACTGCGACGAAAACAGCACATTGTATCTACCTACTATGTAGCTAGCATTAATTTTATGTTCCTGTTCTGTTCGGATTTACACGATTTTCTAAAATCATGCGCAATCTGAATCGAGAGAATTGATGCGAACAAGAATAGAGGCAATATTGGTGAGGGATAATAATTCTACCGCGTTCATCCTTTCCATTACGTTGGGATGGTATGATAGGCCCGTTAACATGTTCCAATAATGATTATGAGAATGATAGAATCCTCGCGTCTCCTTCCTTTTCTGAAGCTATTAAGTCGAAGCGTTACGATCATGTGTGATGATAATGACAACACCAAACAGGGAAGTGAAATACTAGAACATGACCCAAATAATTTAGCGGGACGGGAGACAAGGAATTTGTTCACGTTCAGTTCAGTCATCACCATTGTTAGTACTATTCAGGGCAAAACGAAATAAAGACCACGTAGGGGAAAATGGAGACTTCTGCTCAGAGCGAGACTATAAAATTGTATGAAGCCATTGAACGGATGAAAAGATGCTTTCTCTGCTTCCGCTGAACTAATCAAAAGACTTTCTCTGATGCATTTAAAAGCCCAACTAAAGTTTGTGAGGAAAAGTGGGTTACTCCTTGTCGAATTTCGTTTAATTTTATTCATGTACAATGAACCGCGTTCCTTCACTAAGGGTTGGGCGGGTCAGAGTCTCCGCGGGGTAGAGCAACGAATTATACTGGTAAGTCTGCCTTTTAGGGGACTACAACTTATTTTTTGGTCGAGTTTTTATAGGGAATGGGGTTTTATTATCATCATTTATACCTACTTTGCGAATAAAAAAAGGATCCATTCGTCAATTTCTACCCCGAGAGAAATGCCCCCTTAAGTACGTACGTCGCAGGTTTCAGATTTCCCGCCACGTTTACTGATTACACTTTTTTTAACGCTTGAAAGCATAACTGCGGAGGAAGGCGGAACGCTAATGAGGCAGAAGAAAACTGTTGTCGATGAACTCTCTTTCTTTCCTTTGGATAATATTCCTCCTCTCAATCCTCAACAAAGTTTGTTGAGTCGGTGGAAGCAAATTCATTATAACGAGAAGTAAAATGTTTATAGATCCGTCATACGCCTTTTTAGATTTTTTTTGGTGCTGTTGTTGTTGTTGACTGTGAAGAACGGTGATGATGAGGATGGGAATGAATACGTTTGATCGATTTTTCTCATGAGCTAAAGTAAGTAAGCTTCGGATGAGCTACACCGACAACAACATAATAATACGTATTTTATGTTGAAACTAACTCGTGGGAGAGGAATTTGAGCCGACTTGTTAGACAATTTTTGGTTGACTTGACTTGAGTGGAATGTAATCGTATAACATCAGTGGGAAAGAAAATATTACTTACGTTTTATTATTACCCGTTTACGATTCAGCCACTCACATTACGCCACGGTGTATTGACCCTTGGAGGAAGGGAAGGAAGTAAGTAAGTACTTTTCCACGATGATGACTATGACCGCATGATGGGGAGATGGAGCACTCGCCGCTATTACCGCCGACAACGCATGACTTCCCCTTAGACTGAGGCAAAAAAAACGCTAGGAAAACTTGCGTGTAAAAGAGCTTTGATCCTTATGGTTTTGGAGATGACTGGCAAGTTTTTAGTGATGAGCGAAATGGAAGATTTAAGAGCTGCCATTCACACTTGATGTTTCTGCTGTGTTGACATTATCAGAAGGTTTGTTGGGTTTTAAAGCGACGAAAAAATCTGGAAGGGCGGTTTTCATGGTGGGAGGTATAAAAAAATTATTGGACATCGACGTGAGGGGATGTCAGCGGGTTGGGAATCTTTTTCCAAGACACTGGACTTTTTCCCCCGAATTGTCCCATGATTTTTTTGGATCGATCCAGTTCTAGAGAAAAGATTTTATTTAATTCAGAGTTTAGCACGTACTGGAAAGGCATATGTATATACTGTGTGGGAAGGGAAGATACAAGTTTTGGGGGTGAGAAAAAGGTCAGGTGCTGTTTCGTGAATAAATGATGGAGAAGGGAGGACGTGACGCGAGCTGCATAATTTTTTTTTTGCTCAAGCTACTTACTCCATAAATCTTAATTCTACACATTTTGAATTTTCATGGATTAGAATTCATAAATGATGCATGATTTGTTGTTGTCTTTTGGTTCGCACGTAAGCAAGCAATTACGTAGAAAAGCTATAGCTAAGCGAAAGGAAAGTGTTACCTTACTTATGTAACAACAACAAAACTTTTTGTTCTATCATAGGGAATGGAAGCTGCGAGAGATGTGGGCATCGTGAGACAGTTCCCTTTCTCTTCTTCTCTTCAGCGGATGTCCGTTATTACAAGGAGACTCGGAGCCTCGGAGTTTGAGCTGTACTGCAAGGGCTCTCCAGAAATGATTGCTTCGCTCAGTCTTCCTGAAACAGGTAAAGTTTGACTTTCTCCCTCTCTCTCAGAAATGTTCGCCGATTCTTCATGCATATTAGTACTTCCTTTGACTTTGAAAACTGAAGCGCAGTCAAAGTCAGAGCCCAGAGCCAACCACTGTAAAAAGACCGTCGTAAATATCCCGCTACCATAAAAGAAAATGAAACTTCCGTTTCCCTTTCGGAGCTAAATAGAAAGACAGGGTCGGAGTTTGAAAGCAGGAGAGAATGATAGCGGTTTTGTTCCTGAAGTTTTTAATGAATCAAAGGGCTACGTCTCTACGGAAGCTATTCACATGATAATTATCGCGTGGCCCGAAGGCCAATTATTCAAAATGATGATGGTTGATGGTGCACTTGAACCAATGAAATCACGACGACCGAATATATCTTCCTTCCCCTTTCCTCTGACCTTTGCTTTCTTTCACAAGAATGACAGCGCGAGGGCGTAAGTGGTGAACAACTGTACCTGGGGCTTCTATTTCAAAGACGTAGAAGTAATGGATATAATTTGGAAAACGAAACGAATGCGTTCAGATGAAAGACTAGTCTAGGCTTAAACATTTATTCCCTCAAAAGCTTTCTCTTGTTCGCCTCTTCGTGAAGTTTTTTCTTGTTCAACTAATGGAGCCGCCTTGTGTAAGATGAAATCGGTGGTGAAATGAAATGTTTGCCGCCTTTATCACATTTCACTCGCCCCCTCAAAAAGACCTAGAAAAGAATCTTCACTTGATTTAATTCATTCCATCTGGGGATGATTATTAGCAAGGGGGTTTGCATTAATTTAGGAAGCACGTAACTTGTCTTTGTGTCTCGGTGATTCTAATGTTTGAGAAGTGTGATATGAATTTAGATCAGGGAATTTAAGATTATGAGTACTTTTAATCATATTTCTTGGTGTGAGGCACAATGTGAGTGTCATTTGGGGAACAAATGTCATTGTCATGGTATACGTCCCCGCTTTGTTTTGTGACAATGAGGATTAAGTTTGAGTAGACCTTGACGATAAATTATTCAGGCCAGAAAGTACTTTTTCGGTAACGGCTGCTGGCAGTGCTGCTGCTGCTTCAAAACTTTTTCTAGTAGACCACTCTCATATGCCCCAAAGTTGTTGTGATTGTTATGATTAAAGTTTGTTCTCATATGATGATGATGATGACTGGTGTTTTTTTTGCTGCAGTCCCTGAAAATTTCACGGCCACTCTGGAACGCTACACACAGCATGGGTATCGCGTGATTGCGTTGGGATATAGAAACCTGTCACTTAATTACGCCAAGGTAAATAATCATAGTTCTTTACAAGCAATATCGAATATCTCTGGAGCTGGAATGCTTTCTGGAATGGAATATTTTTCGGGAATTGTGCCACACGAGGCGAAGAGAAAGTTTCCGGTTCTATAGACCATAATAATAAAAGATTATATATATACACCTAATCTCGGTGTGTCAAGTGAAGATGATATATAATTGAAAAGTTCTATACCTTTGTGAAGGCGCAGCGGGTGGTGAGGGAAGAGGTCGAGTGCAATCTCACATTTCTTGGCATGATCGTGCTGGAGAATCGCCTGAAACCTGAAACCACGAGCGCGATCGATGTCCACAAAAAGGCTGGAATACGAACTATTATGGTGACTGGTGAGTGACATTTCAACTTATCTTTGTCCTTGCGGGGGAAAATCACTATTTGATTATGATAAATGATTGGGTAGGATGGGATCCACAGAGGTACAGAGTTACTTACATTTACATAAATTAGATGGTAGATCGTATCATCCAGATCTAGAAAGACCTGAGAGAATGAGAATAGGTATACATATATAGACCTCTTTCTTTGCAATAATATGGAAAGAATTTATTTCTGCTAGCTAGAATTTCTGATTGCTTCTCATGATGATCGGTGTTTTTTTCGATGAAGACGTCAACGTCGTTTCAATTTTCTTTCAAACTGTGAACGTGACGGCTGAGCTGACCCGAAAAAATCCCGTTGTTTTCGATCTCTTCGTATAATTTTTGTATGCTTACTTAATACTCGTGAATCATGAGAGATGACAAATGAGATCCTCTTCTGCCCTATTTTAGTCACGGATGTGGAATAAAAAGTTTCTTGCTCCCTGGAATATGTTTCCTTCCCCGAGGAAAACAGCGATCTCCGGGAATGAAAGTGATAAATTGGTTTGGACTACGCCTCTCATCGTTCCGTATTTATTACAGAAAAGTTTTTCTCAATGAGAGAGAGGGCAACTCAAGCAAAGTAGAGTAGGANTCCGTATTTATTACAGAAAAGTTTTTCTCAATGAGAGAGAGGACAACTCAAGCAAAGTAGAGTAGGACGTAGGAGTAGGATAGGAGGCGGGCAAAATTGTTATTTGGTTAAAGATACACTTTTTTAATGCACGAAACCTATAGTTGGATTTTTACAGAGGAAAAATTATTTATTACGACATTAGCATTCATTTTTATGAACTTCATGATAATGCTTTTAAATAATACTTATACAATTCAAAGGGGAAAGTTTCCTGCGCTGGAGAGCAACTTTAAAGTGCTTATGCTCGTGACAGTAAAAAACTGTTTTCGGCAGAGATTTTCCTTTGAAAATGATTAAATTGTTCATATTGCCCCGTTTTCAGGTGACAACATGCTTACTGCAATCAGCGTTGCTCGGGAATGCAAAATGGTGGAGCCTCGGGACAAAGTCATTGTAGTAACGACGGAATCTGACCAGGCCGGCTATGAAGTAAAGGACCCACACAAGCAGACTCTAATTTATTCACTTCAGACTAAAGTGGTACGTGTTTCCCATTTATTTGGTTCTTTTTTTGTGCTATTAAGGTGAAAGTATTTATTCGCTTCATTGACTTTGATGGAGTTTTTAATGTGAAAGATTCAAGTCAGGTTTTGTTTCGTCAAGTCAAATCGTTGGTAGTAGTACCAGCGATAAGGAAAGCTCATTAAGTGTTTGACGCGAGTAATGAATTAAATTTTGCATGGAGGCGTACTACACTGTCTCGAGAGAGTTGAGACGCTTCTCGATGCAAATAATGGAAGACAGTTTGTTATGTTGTGAAATACTTATTGAGACGATAAATAATGATCCAGTAATAAAATGATGCTTTATTCGCGAAAACTTGTCTTCTTCTTCCAGGGAATGCAAGATAGTGAGGGCACTCAAAGTCCCGTCTCGGTTGGAAGTGCATGCGGCTCACTCATGGAACAAAATCTCATCAATATGGAAGCAGCTACGGCTAACCGCTACCACTTTGCTATGACCGGAAATGCCTTCTCCGTGGCAAAAACTCTATACCCGGAAATTCTTCCTCGACTTCTAGTCAGAGGTGTTGTTTTTGCGAGAATGAATCCTGAGCAGAAGCAACAACTAGTGGAACTTTTGCAGGGACTGGGATACTTTGTTGGTAAGTCGAAATATAAATACGTACATACAAACACTGTTATTTGTTCAAATCGTCTTTTTAATCCTATTAAGCTTTGCATCCATATTTAGCTTTCGAGTATAGTAATAATTATATTATTTGCTTACACAAGGATTTTAGATTACGTGTGTGTATGTATTTATATGTAGCTCCAACCAACCATCAATCTGCATCACTGTCGTCCTAGAAGTGCACGAGTTTGTGTTTTGCTTCCACTCGAATCCGTTTTCCTTTTTGTGATCTTATCAGAGAGGGTTTGATTACGTATTATTTATTTCTCCGAAATTGCCTTTCATGTGGCTTTCACTGAGCCATAGGCAGAAAATAAATGAAGTCACAAAGACGACCAATGACTAATAACTTTAGCTGGCAAAATGAAAATTGAGATCAAATGAAATCCACATCCCAAATAAACTATTTAATTAAACCCCAGCACCGTTTCTTTAAACGGCAGTCGAAACCACTAGCGAAAATAGTCATTTGTTCAAGGGAAAGTTCTCGCAACAACTGTTATTTAGCCTCAGTCAGTGGTATTTATTCCCCAGGCCTAGGTATTCTGTAGAAACTTATGCCACATAAGCCGAGGAAATAATATTGTAGCGAAATGACGAAGCACCTGTGGTGGAGCTCAGTTTACCTTGAAATGGAAGCCGTAGTACTAATGCATATGAAGTTGATAGTTGATGCTACTTTTGAGTAGATTCATGTAATAATACTAGTCTGAATATTATCATGATAAGTAATTAGTTCCTCCCTCTAGGGGACTGCTATTATTTTGCCTCATATATTTCACTTGGCTTACTGTTTGCAGCATTAAAAACAATTTTGCGACGTGTGTGTGGGTGTTTTGAGAAAGGCCACCTGCCTCGAGCGGCGAAGAAAAAACTAATTAATTTTTAGTTTTCTAATTATCCGTCTCATATTCTTATTTTCACGCCCTCGGCAAACTTGGTTTCTGCTCCGCCAATTGTCTCCATCTTGGCGCACATGTTGACGATCCTAGGATTCCAGGTTTTGGCTTTCCTCTACGTGCAGCAACAATCTTGGTTCATCCCTTATATTCCCAAAGAAGATGATTTCTTTAGCTATGAGAACTACTCGGTGTTTTCCGTATCCGCTTTCCAGTACATCATCATGGCCATCGTATTTTCTCAAGGGAGTCCGTACAGAAAGGGTTTCTGGACCAATAAGTATTTCATGCTTGCTCTCATAACACTCACCTCTTTCACCACCTACATCGTCTTGGAACCACCGTCATTCCTTGTGAACAACTTGGAGCTGAAAGTTCCACCATCCTTCGATTTCCGCTTAACTCTTGTGGGATTTGCAGCGTGCAACCTGGTAATTGCGGTGCTAATTGAACATGTCCTCGTCAACTTCATGCTCTCGAAGCGATGCAGTAACAAGTCCAACGCTGCCAAACGAGGATACTTACAAATTGATCAGGAGCTTTCCACCCGTGACGACTGGCCGCCACTCCCACCATCCCCTGGCGGTTACGAGAGTAGCAAAATGGAATCAAATAATCTTAATGCGACAGTTGTAGAGTTTAGCAAGAGGAAGGTGATCCTTCCCAATGGAGTCAACAAAGCACAAACCCTCGAGCGCCCTTCTCTTTCTGCGAATAAGAATGGAGTTATTCCGAGGCGACATAGTAGCTCTGTAAGCATTCCGATTCCTATGGCTGATTACCTGGGTCATCAGCCCCAACTTTTGGTGTCAGCCCTAGCTAAGGCTAATGGTCCAGTCAGCGTTAGTCTAGATAACGCAGATGTGATTGCCGCTCATATCAACAACTGCTTGAATAACACCACCACCACTACTGCTACTAGCAACAGCACACTGGAAAGCGATATGGGCAGCCCTGCAGCCGCAGGCGATTGTCGAATTCCGCTTGATATCATGCCCCCACCTCTCACCTACCAATCCTGATTAATGCCCATTCTTTTTAGTTTAATTTTCTTCTATTATCATTCTATCTATTTAACTACCGTTCAGATTTCCAGTGATGGTCCAATTTCTATTATGACTCTGCTGCTGCTGACGATGATGATACTTGCAAAAAATATCTTTAAAAACGGATTTAATCGACTTACAACATGCTTAGTTCGAAAGTGGGCATTATTATTATTATTGTTGCCAGTGAAGTCAACCAAGACTGAAATCTCTTATTCCTCAGTACTCGTAATTTTACAGTGCTAAAGAAAAAGGTATTACAAAATAGTGACTTTTTAGGATGTCACCAAATAATTTTTGCCAAAAACAATGATAACATCAACAATCCTACTTGCAAAAATCTGACATCTTGACAGGAAACATATTTTAACATTTCGAGTCAATCACTAGATCTTAAGGAGTATCGATGTGCTGCCTGAAAGTGAAAGCATGCTTGATTTTAGATTGGTTGAGACGATGAGGAATACAAATAAATTATCATGAATGATCCCTAGCCAATATATAAACCAACAGGCCCGTTTAGTAAAGTTCAGATAGCTTAAGGCTATTTAAAAAATCTTTTATTTTTTATTATTTTATCCATGTATTTGAATTAAGTAAAACCAACTAATTAATGCTTCGTTTTATGATTTACACAATTGAATAGCAGCAAAATCCTGAGTTGAGGGGAAAGTTTCGGTGGTGCTTGCCTAAACTGATTTTACGACACTGTGTATCCATTTCTGGTCAAATTATAGTAACATGAGTTAGTTCCGTTGAGATAATGGCATTATTAAGTCTGTATAGCTAACTCTTACAAGAATAGTTTGAATCTCATCAAGAGATGCAGATAAACAAGCTCAGTTTTGAGGTGCAGGCAAAACTTGAGAGAGTTTATAATTTTAAGTGCTTGTTGTTAATTTTTTTTTGGTTTTTTAATAAGAGATGGTAGTTATTAAATACTAGTTGCCTTTATGAATATGCACACATTCAAAGTACTTAACAGCAGCAGATATACATAGTTTCTTCCCTTCTTTAGACAATGGTGCCCTTTGATAATGGTGACAGTAGGATGAATGAAGGACCGAATGACGTATGAATGAGTGAATTTCGTTTGAATTTGCAAACAAATTCGTGAAAACTGCATATCCTTCTCGAAAATGTGACAATATGTATTACGTGGGGTTTAAAGTTGTGATTGTTTGTTTATACTTGTATGCTTTGTCAACTCAATTTAAATACAATGCGAACACGATATACTAGGTGGAAAAATACCTAATTAAAATTCGCTGCGCACCAAAGCGGAGTTCTACTTTCTCTTTGTACTTCGGTAAATTCGAAATTAATATTGCCTGTAATTTTGCATACAAAAGAAATTCTTTATAAGATTTAGCTTTGTTCAGGCCATTCTCAACTATGGTATCATACTAATTAATTATTCTACCCGAATTAGCTTTACGGGAATATCAAATGATGTAATCAAGCATCATTACTTATTAAGCACTCGGCAATGGATTCAATCCTTGCAAATCATACCGCTTGTATAAATAATATTTTTAGCTGTTTGGTAAATAAGAGTGTTTCGTTTACATCTTTGTGGCAATTACGACTTTTTCCAATAGATTTATTTACAGTTACTGAATGTGTCTGCCTGGTACATCTCTGAAGTGGAAGAAGTTACCGTCTTACAAGGGTACT
>JAHZNH010001786.1:0-12314 GCA_027744355.1 Tyrannoseira gladiata | reverse complement strand
ATTTCTTTTCCGTTAAATGATATCATCACATGCATTATGATACTTACCTCATTTGGAAAGCCATTGGAAAACATAGTAGAAACCAACTATTTTTAAGCATTTCAATCGTAACAGGGAATGGCTGGAGGGATAGGTTTTGCATGAACCATCGTAATACCACGATTGACGACATTTTTCCAGCTTCGTACATCACTTCTTAACTGTAAGTTTAATTTGATAAGACGAACCATTTAATGTTGTTGATTGTACTAATAAATGATTCACTTTTCAAACTAAATGAGCATCTCATATTGGATGTACATGAACACTAGGTTATTAATGTGCCATTTCTTTCTTGCTTGTTTCGCATTACTTTTTCTTTAGTCATCATCCATATAACGCTTCAAAATCTCTACAAACCTGTACCAATGAGGGTATTTTTTGAACGTAAAAGGTTATCTTAATATAGAATTAACAGGTCATCTTTTTCATGTGCAATCATTTCAAGAAGTATACATGGAAAATGTAGAAACAAAAATTGCCACCCATTAAAACCCATCTTTTCATATGTCAATGTTGGTGCAAGTAAGGAAAAGGGAATGCATCATCATGATCATTATTTTTTTTCCAACGGCGAAAATTCGAACCTACTGAGAAAGTGAAAAAACTCCAAATCTGACTTCACCACTGAATTCTCCACCCTTGGAAACCTATCATGTCATGCCTCACACAATAGTATTAGGATAAAATTTCACAAAGTTTTCCCCAACGGTATCCGTAACGGTCTTTTTTTGAAAACTTGTCAGATTTGCCTGAAAACTTCCACAAATGTTCTCCAAGCAATGCTGAACCTATGTTGAAATTTATAGCTCAATCCGACGACTTTTCAAACAAAGACCGTTACGGATACCGTTAGGGAAAAACTTTGTGAAATTTTTATCCTAATACTATTGTGTGAGGCATGACATGATGGGTTTCCAATGGCATAGAATTCAATGGTTCGGTCAGATTTGGTATTTTTTCACTTTCTCAGTAGGTTCGATTCCGTTGTCATTTCTCCAACGGTCATAATTTGAAATCGTTGATGTAGTGGAAAAACTTAGAAAATAATTGCACCATTGAAATCTCCACCCCTGAAAACCCATCATTTCATGCCTCACACTATAGTATTAAAATAAAAATTACAAAAAGTTTTCCCCAACGGTTTCTAACGGTCTTTTTTTCAAACTTGTCCGATCGGCCTGAAAATTGATATGCAGCTTTAGCAACACAAAAGGAGCATGTATATAAATTTTCGGACCAATCAAACGAGTTTCATTTGTTTTATAATGTTCGGACAAACATACTATCATTGACGGACAGACAGACAAACAGGTACACATAAGGGCTTATGAGATTTTTTTGTATTCAACTGCAATATATTCAAATGGCGCAAATTCATGAACTTGGCATATGTAGTTTTGTCACACCGGGAATAAAAACTACTGATGAAGCAGTTTGAGAAAACAAATATGACTAAGCATGATTTGTTGGAGAAAACAAATATGACTAAGCATGATTTGTTGGAAAAAGTAAGAGCGTAACGGTTTTTGAAACCTTTGATCTCATCAAATTACTAAAGCAAGTCTAGTGACACGAAGATATTTTACAAGAATGATAAACTGGTCCCATGTGCTAGGTCTGCTCTCATAAGAAAAAATCGTCAGTGCACAACGACAATTCAGTTTAGGCGAGTTTGTAAACCATACTGTTACAAGCCAATCATTCAATGCATAGGTTGCGATGTGCATTTATCCAGCAACTAACAAAAAGTGTAATAGAGAGAAAGTGATTGATGTCGCTCATGAACAATGCATTACAACGTCATACAAATCGAAAAAAATAATCGAAGCGACTCAAACTGATATAGTGAACATTTGAATTTCCATTTTCCTTGGTCTGCATGCTTTTTCAATACTTTAGTGCGCTTTACATGTTCTTCTTCATTATCGACATAAATAAAAAGTAGTATCCCAAAAAAAAAGGAAGTACACACTGTAACGGTTTACGACAATTTCGTTTTCAAATTCTTTAAGCATCCTTCCCCTACTTTTTCAATTTGAACATCACAAAATAATTACACCAAAATTCAAATTGCAGAGCTACCTTAAATGCTTCAATGAACTCATAATGTAATGCAGTAATAATGAATGTTCTCATTATAAAGAAATCAAGTGCATGATTAATCACCGTATTTAACCCGTCCACTCGAAGGTTTTGACGAGTACATAAAAAGGAAAGTTCATAATGCCCCTAACATATTTTTCATGCACAAACTTCGGCTAAAATCCATTTATACAATCTGTTGCATATTCAGTTTTTAGGAGGTGGTGAAGGCAGTAGTTAATTAGAATTGTCCGGCTTAATTGAATGTGAAGAGGAAATCTCGTTTGGAGGTGGAGTCTTGGATTATGCATTTTTTTTCCAAATGCTCTTCTCCATCCTCCATCAACATATTCCTTATAACGTAATCTAAGAATTGGGGTATACTGTAGAAATTGGTGCCATGAATGGTACAAATAACATGTATAAATACAATAGGACCAGACTACAAAATTTAAAAATGTTTATGAATGGCCAAAGTTATCATGAAAATTATAATACATTCAAGCGAGTTTCCCCCCTTTATGTGGAGTTGGCTCAAGTTATGCTAGCGTAGGTTTGTATTCGAAAATCTGTTGATGGAGAAAGTAGAGGATGACATATCATTTGCTATACTACAAACACATTAAATGTCAATCCTGGATGTATGCCGCAATTAAAAGCTTGAAATCGATCTGTCTCGTTCGACAGACATGTATTGTTTAAAAAGTCTCACAGATCCGAACACTAAATTATTGAAAAGAATTGCACGGCCAAACCAATACGAAAAAAGGCCGCCATGATGATAGTAGGGAACACAATTTCTCGTTTCATATAATTGGTAAAGTGTTACGAACTAGGAGTGCCACGCAACCGTTACTTTCCTAATGAATACTGTATATTATGATCTGATTCTCTGTCCGCGCTTGTGTGCGTGTGTTCCATGATTCACATGGGGCGCTACTGTTGACCCGGCTCAAGAAAATTACCTACTCTTATGAGTTTTAATTAAATCCTTTTGTAATTTGATTGAGCCATAATTAAATTAATTGGTTCGTGGATATAAAGACTTGGATGAGGTTGAAATAAACTCAATTATGTAATTATGGGGCTTTGTGGTAGAGAATGGATGGAAAGGTTTGTTATGTGAATGAACATGTAATTGAGACGGCCCTGCACTTTCTCTTTGCTATCCAGTGTTCAATTTTTTTTGAATTCGCTTTCTTTATAAGTATCGCTTTGATCTCCATCCCTTAAGTTTTTAATAGGATTAATAAAATCGGATTCGATAAGATGAGTAAGGAGGAAAACAAAAGTATTTCCTGTAGATATAAACATTGAGCGGGATCGGACCTAACTCCTCCATCAGCTTACTGATTAGATTCTTCTGAAGTAGCTATGCATCGTACAACATAAATGGATATGATATGTACTATTTTCTCATGCAACTGGAATTTCATCAACTTTCTCTGCTAATACTATCATTAATAAATGAATAAAAGTCCATTCATGTTTTCTTTTTTTATAATCGTCAGCTGTGCTACAATAAATTATTGTCAATAATGCTAGTCAAACGCAGTCTCGCAGTGCCCCATAAAACACAAATGTTTTTCAAATCTTACTATCTCAATACAAACTGGTATTTAATTGTATCGTTTACAAATTTCATTCAAATCCTACTAACGGTTTCTGAGATATAACCGTAAACGTTGTGATCATTCGGAAAATGATATAAGATGCATATATAAGTAGTAGGTGGTAGTAGTAGTACTCCCTAATAAAAAGGGAAAGTAATTAATAAGTAAGGTAAATCATCTACTTCAAAGACTCAATGCATCCGTATATTCATATCCGCATTCAAACTCGTCCAAAATGAAGACTATCAAGGAACTTTAACAATTCTGCATGAATGCTGACATCACTACTGACTTTTCCATGCATTAAAACCCTATATTTCCACATGCCACTTAATACTACTGACAATGTCACTCCACATTGTTAGGCCGCGAGCTAGCTTCGAAATTTTATTTTCCAAAAGAAAGAGTATAGTCGAAAACATATATATTCAGAAATACAGCTACCACCTCGCGATAGTTTTCTTCCCAGGTAAAAATTTTGCCCCCATTTAAATACGTGGGATGGATGGGGCTTTATACCCAGAGCTGGGCAGTAGAACAATTCTTTTAATTTGAATTTTCACTTTGTACAGAAACAACCATTTAAATCATCTCAAACGGCAATTGACTTCCCATTGAGTAATAAGAAAGTTCTTAACGGCGTTTGCAAGCGTGTTTTTGCAATTTCTGGAGTCTTTGATGAGGATGACATTCTTATGGATGCCCAACTCTGATTGAATTTTTTTTCGAACTTTTTACCAGGGAAGAAAACTATCGCGAGGTGGTAGCTGTATTTCTGAATATATATGTTTTCGACTATACTCTTTCTTTTGGAAAATAAAATTTCGAAGCTAGCTCGCGGCCTAACAATGTGGAGTGAATTGTTAATCAATGCGAGTTCCAAAATGGTGCAAATAGGAACCCATCGAAATAGTGGAAAAACCACAAATCTGACTTTACCATTGGATTCTACCCCATTAAAAACCTATATTTACATACCCCATACAATAGTACTAGGATGAAAATTTAAAAAATTTTTCTCCAACGGCCTCCAACGGTCTTTTTTTGAAAACTGTTCCGATCGGACTGAAAATTTCAACGTAGGTTCAGCATTACTTGGAGAACATTTCTGGAAATTTTCAGCTCAATCGGAACAGTTTTCAAAAATTGACCGTTACAAAGTAATTGAATAATTGATTGAAATTTTTATTCCAACAACCTAATGTAAGATATGAAATGATGGGTTATCAGGGGCGTAGATTTCAATGGTGCAATTATTTTCTAAGTTTTTCCACTACATCAACGATTTCAAATTTTCGCCGTTGGAAAAAATAATGATCATGATGATGATACCTACATTTTTTTAACTAGGGGTTTTCTAGAGTGGAAAAATAAGTAGTGACGTCAGAATTCATATGGAACAGTTAGAAACGCTTCCACGTTTTCCCCTGCTTATTTCTTGAAATGATCGTAGTTTTAATTAGATTCCTCATTCGATTTGCCTTCATGATTAGGTGAAAAAATCATAATATTACTTGCATGAGTACTGCTATCAACCTCATCCACCAATTGGACAGCTCATTTTTAAACATTTTTAGACAGCTCGAATAAGCAATGAGAAATAAGAACATTCGAATATGCCAGTGTGAGTAGCCCAAACTCCACATCATGCGACGTTTTACTGGGAATCTCTTTTCCACTTGCATTCTGGATTGACTAATTAATTTTGCATTTCCGGTGAACTTAAGACATAATTCGTATATAAATATAATACAGGTACGGATGTGGATGCAAACGTTCCCACAGATTCAATATCTGAGGCACATTCCAAGAAAAATACATGACATGACACAATCATTGTGAAGCAATAAATATACAGAACTCGAGTACCATGTCAAACTACACATGCAAATGATCAAATTCAGGTCAGCACATGTACACTGGTACATCAAATTCAATTAAGCTTATCAAAGTGACAAGGTGAGCTAGAAAGAAAGAAAGGTATCATCTCTCTTAATCAAACCAAGCGCAAGAACTAGGAAATAGGAAGAAGCAAAGCGACACTTGAAGTGGGTAGTAATAAGCAAAGCAGTGCACCGGTGACACTCTTTTCATGAGGTGCAGCATGTGCACATAATACAGTGCAGCATGGAAAGAAACGGCCAACAGCTTGAGGAACATCGCTGCTGCTTATAATTAATTCGAGACAACCTTGTATTTACAGTTTTTAATCACCGGATCGTATATTTTGGTTTTTTCTTCTCTCAGTCAGTCATTTGGTCACTGACTGCTCACCGAACAACAACAACAATTTCGTTGACGAGGAATACAGTTTTTTTGGACGATTATTATAAGTTGTAAGTGAAGCGAGTGAATTTGATTAATTTTCAGTTTAAATAAGTGTAATTGATGTAAAGCTGGTAGTGCTTACAATTCAATTTATTATTTAATTAGATTTCCAAGTTTTGTTTTTTTAAAACGTGAATGGCTGTGGAAAGTGGAAATGGAGAAATGGAGCCCTCAACATCTGAAGTTTTACCGCCGACCTCAAGGGCTGCGTCAGGGCTACTGTCCAAACTGGAAGTGGCATTGGCCAACGTAATCGAAGAAATGAAGAAAAACAATCCGCCCATGACTACTCACCATTTTGAAATAAATTTCGACGTCAAACTAACGGCAGACAACGCACAGGTAAGGACTTTGAAATCGATTAGCTTTCTAATTAAATGTACACTTTTTCTATGGTCTCGTTTATCTATTTCTTCATGATATCAATAGTTACTGATCAAGACGTTGTTATATTTCAGGACTTGGTCGTTAAAGGAGAAGAAACATCGGGAAATCAAGATGCAACTGCGCCACAGAATCAACAGGAAGCAACTGTGCCTGGGGACCATAAGAAAGCTGAAGCCACAACACTACTTGACTGTAAGTGTTGTTATGTACTTTTAAAAACCTACAGCTATAATCATCAGTTTAAAAAAATCACCATCAATACAAACTTACTATTATTATAATTATTAATTTTTCTTTTTCTCTTTTCCTCCCATCACCACAACCCGTTGCAGTGATATCATCAAACTTGGACCCAAGTAAGCACTCCAAGGAAGAGATGAAACAGTTCATCGTCAGCGTCATCCCGATCCTTTTGTCAAAGATGAAGGAACTGAACATCAACCCTCTTCAATTTATGTAATTATATATAATGAAGGAATTCAAACTTTAGTACCTTTCATGTTTACTCCAATTTTTTTTATTTATTTCTTCATCTTTTATTCTTTTATATTACAGCGATTTGAAGGCCGCTGGACGATGCGTTAACCACGAGAGATTCGGTTGTGATTTCATCGCTACCAACGCTGCTGAATTTGACCAGCACGCATCATCATGCGAATTCAAGTGAGGACTACACTACACTATCATTCAATCAAATATTAATTAAAGTATTATTCTAGTAAGTATATCATCTCTTATTTCCTTGATTTTTTTTCTTTCCCTACAGTGTCTTCAAAAACTGCACCGTGGACCACTGTGATCATCATCACAGTAATGACAACTTTGAAGATTATGCAAACCATGTGGAGATCCATCATCCAAAGCTGGTGAAAAAAAAGATGACGAAAGGAAAAAAATCATTCTCTATTCCACTGGTGTTCAACACCAAAGATTTAATGTCTCCTCAAGTTGGTAAGTAGAAAGAAAGTATCTAATTTCATGTCGTTGCTTTTCTTTTCAACTCAGATCTTTAAAATAAAGTATAACCCCTTTCCTCCCCATTCAGGCCCACTAAAACCCATCACAGTCATCAAAATGAACGAGAAAGATATCGCCGGCAACATCTTCATCTTTACCCAACCGAGGAAGATGACAAGGACTGCCAATGACGATGATGATAATGATGAAGAAAAAATTCAGGTCTTCTACTCCATTTTGTCCGCACCACCATCAACTCAGAAACAACAGCAGGAACAAAAGAAGTGCATCAACAAAATCATTATCACAGCTTCTTTTTCTGATGATGATTCACCCGCGTCGACAGCATCATCAGCCTCTTCAGCCCCATTTGTCCCCACTGCAATCATCTTCCCCTGGAGCAACATTGGAGGAAAAGGTGATGGAGAACGGAAAATTCTTACATCCACATTCTCGAACTAGCTCATGGATTCCATCCGGATATTATTCTTCTTTTCCTCCACCTTACTCTTTCTGTTCCATCCTCAAGGCTTCTCGGAATTCATTCAACATTTCCTGGCATCCCTTCAGGTTTTCTTCCGGTTCCCAAGAGTTGAAACTTTCATCCCAATTTTCCCATTTGAGGAGGTCCTGGCGCTTCCCTTCCTTGTATCGCATTTTCAGTATAACTTCAACCGACTCTAGATTTGGAGGCCAAGTTTCCGAGTTTGGGGGAATTTGAGAAGGGGTTATGTGGCAATTTACTCATCCGGGCCATTTAGGTAGGAGAAATCTATTTCTTCTCCATCCTGCCACTCGTCAGGACCATTCAAGTAAGAGAAATCTATCTCATTGAAATCGACATCAGCCTTCTTTTCCACAGCCTTCTGGTCCGCTTCCACTTTCTCCTCATTGACGTGGCTTTCTTCCACAGGTTCACTCATTCTTTTCCCACCAACTCACCAGTTTTCTGTAGAGGGCCAACAGACAGTATGTCAGAATCAATTGAAATTACATGAAATCATTACAAATGCCCTCAATTACTAAATGTGGTCTGGATCAATCATTTTCATTTTAGCATAGGAATGCAAGTAATAAAAAAAGTAATATTTATTCAAAAAATAAGAAACAATAAATAAGCCGTTATAAAATCATAGTAACTATACCCGACATAAGTAAAGTGCAATAATAAGTAAAAGATACTTACAAGTCAAATATTCCATATTCGATACATCCACATGATAATGATTTCACACAATAGGCGCATTTTACCCCATACAGTGACTTTTTCTCACTTTGATAAATACAATAATTGCAAAACAATTTCACCATCATTAATATTTTATCATATCTATAAACCTGTATCTATATCTAGAAAACAACCGTATTTCTTCACATTTCCTTCCGACATGAATCGTAGGAATCCTCGACTCGTAGGAAACCAAGCCGGAAGACGCATCCTCGACTGCCATCCTATGGAACGTCTCAGATGAGGCAATGGGACTGGTGGGCTCAAGTGAACTTTCACTCTTTGGAAGGAGCCTCAAAATTGTCAAAGTCAGTGACTATATGATAATTTATATATGTATTACCAAGTAACATGTCAATGCTATTAACTTTTTTTCATGCTTTTCATGTTCTTTTTTTTCCATTTCCAGGAAAAAGCTGCATACAGGACTCCTAGCGGTTGCAAAATTACCGGCTTTTCACACGACAACCTAATGAAGTTCGCAATGGCAAGAGGTTGTCAATATATGATGGTTCCGATTGTTATAATGCCACACTCCCCATTAGAGCCCATCCCAAAGACGATTTTCCAACGTCAACTTCACATCGTCAACGTATTCATTATGATCACATCTTCAAATTATCTATTTAAAATTCAAACAAATTAAAAGAAAAATATGTATATTTTATATTGTATTCATCCTTGCAGGACCACTTCGACCCCGTCACATCGGCGCAAAGTCCTGCATTGTCTCTGAAACGCGAACAGTTTATGAGTATCGTTCCGTGTTGGAAACAATTCAAACTCTATATACGCATTTATAAAAACCGTATCCATCCTCTATCCGTATCCTAACAGAATTACTTTATCATGATTAACCATCAAAGTTTCATGTATGATCTCATTCACTTTTTTCTTTGTTTCCCCTTTCATTCTCATAGTGAAGTGGAATGGTTTCAAGGTTTCCTACAACACGAAAATCGAGAGCAAACTTCATGTTGTCAAATTTTGTGATGAGCATGGACAATGGCTGAAAGACGCCAAGGGAGGAAGTGGTCTTGGCATAAATAATGAACCAGTTGACTTCAATGGTAAGTGAAACAAACATACGCACAAGTAAAAGTTACGCTTTTACAAGAAAAAGTTATCTTTTCCCACGCTCATGAAATTGAGGGGATTTTGTTCATACATGTATCCATTAATAAAAAACGGTACATGAACTTTTCTCAAGACTAGAGATATTGATTGAAAAAAAATGAATGTTAATAATGAACTTCTCTTGCTAATAATAATAATGTTTCTCAACAATGTTTATTTTTATTTTCCAGAAATCCAATTTGAGTTTGGCTACGTCCCTTTCAAGCGCATTTATATAGACCTCGCCGTTGCAACTACCCTCCCTGCATTCTGTAAGAGATGCAAGACGGCCTATGACTTTATAGGCCTGGACAAAAATGTCAAGTGGGTTGCAGTCCAGTGTGGCTGCCTGTACTACAACTCCCAGTCAAGTGATGAAGAAATGGACAACGACGAGTTTCGTTACGAAAAGGAGGAAAGATTTAGACGTATGGACTGCGGGGCAAAAAGCGACAACGATGGTCTGGACCAATTAAACTGGTTTGTCAAACCCGTGACAAAACCAAACAAGAAACAACAATAGATTAAAAAATTCAGGCATTTAATCAATCCTCCGACCTTGCATGAAAACATACTTGTTCGATAATGGCTTCAAAATCAGAAAAATGACAATGATGATGATGATGACAATGATGTCCATATTTGATATATGATGTACGATAAATTTCCAGTATACACTGATATGTTAAAACCTAAACTACTGAAGGCTTTCGACACTTTATCTGCCCACTTTTAAAACAATTAGTATTAATTTCCATTCTTGATTTAGAATCGTTTGATGAGCTCTACATTTTCATCAGATTCTTGACTGTTGACCCCACATAACTTTTCCCTGGGGTAACATGATTTTGTACGGTTTTCCAAATGACGAAAAAAAATTGCGATTCGTCATGAAGAAATCCTTACTCTTTTCTACTGAATCAACAAAAAATCCGTAGTTTTTACTACTGTTGGCTTCAGCAGATTCTGGAGTTTCTAAAAATGAGTTCTCCATCCTAGCCTTTACTTGAGTCGAATACTACATAGTGATCTTTGGAAAAAAAGTTGGATGATGCACATCATCATCACCAATCACTCCATAATTTTTTATGCATATTTTTTTGGGACATACTACTATATGGACTTTAGGATGGTAATTAGGGTATCATTCATCATATTTGCCCTTCCTTTCCCTTTGATCTTAGTAATTAGGGGCAATATGAGAACTCTTATCAAATGAACTTTGTCAGGGGAGGGGATGATGTTTAATCTTAGCCTTTTGCTTTTCCACTATCAAATCAATTATATTACGCTCTGACCTTTGAGAAATCATTTTAAACCGACGTTTTTATGCTACTGATGCGGCATTATAAGTCATTCTTGCTTTGGAAAGACCCAGGACAGAAGTTCCATATTCCAAGGGCTTCTTTCTTCTGGAATTTTGAGCATTTTCATGAAATGGTGCATGATAAACCCAAAGAAAATAGTTTCTGGTAATTAATTGATGACTTTGTATCCTTTAGTCCTCGAAAATCTAGAAATCGTCGTATGCGGATAAAGTTTCACAGTCCTATAGGAGACCTTCTATACAAGACCAATACAATCCATAATGATAAAATTATTAAGATTTGATTTCACTTCCTTTGCTTTCTCCTCCTATGCTTTCACTACCCTATGCATATAACACGTAACCTATAGCTTTTCTTTCACTCCGTCATCACTATGCAACACTGAAATCAAAGAAAATTAATACAACTTCAATAAACAAACTGATAAAAAATGCGAAACAAGACGAATGAATAAATGTATATTAATACTCAATCAATCTCAATCTTCAATTTTTAGCTAGTCAGTCCTACCCATTTCAAATTCTCGTCAACGTCGTCAAATTTTGCCGTCCCACATTTTTCTTTTCAACTCGTCAAATTCATCTTCTGCAATATATTTAGTACATATTTTTGTTTGCTAAATCTTTTAACATCTTCATATTTGTCTACGTTCCCTTTTTCTTTTGCTACTGAGATGGCATCAAACAGTAATAACGGCAACGAGAAAAGATCTGTAGTCCCAAAGGTTGACCACCCATTCGGCCATGCCACCATGTCGCCCATGACAGTGCTAGACATTGCCCAATTCTATAAGTGCAAACAACTGCACAATTTCCAGCTTGGTAATCCAGCGGATATCCACCAAAAGTTTCAGAAGAAACATTGTCTGGAAGCAAGGGCAAGACTGGGTGACATTCTTCAGCATGAGCGGTCATTGATGTTAGGAGCGAGGAAAAACGACCCTCAAGCCCTCAGGTTGTACGGAGAAACCCCTGCCAAAGACCGCACATTCACCGATCCCGATGCAGTCTACAACGTGGACTTCAAAGTAGTCATGGCAGAACTCTTTCGAGGAATGGATCCAATAACAATCTATAAAGAAATGCTGATGGAAAGAAAGGATCTGAATGTCCACAGCATCCTGAGTCGGCCAAAGAGTACAATTATCATTGCTGAAGATGAATTTGACGAGTTGAAAAGAAAAATGTGGGACGGCAAAATTTGACGACGTTGACGAGAATTTGAAATGGGTAG
>JAHZNH010001785.1:0-11355 GCA_027744355.1 Tyrannoseira gladiata | reverse complement strand
GGCCCAGGGAATTGGAGTACTAATAATACCCACCAGCCTTCCGTTCCCCAGTTTAGTACTGAAAATTCAGCTTGCTTTGATTCAGAGCGTGTTCAGCGTTCCACCCCGGGAAAAAATATCCCAATCCCAGCCGATCGACTCGCTGAGCATTTCGTGCTCGAAGACATTACCTTCCTTCCACATCCACAGTATGAAAAGTACTTTTTTTGTCTATTTTCCCTGGCCCTGTCCATTTCATTTCATTGTTGTCTTACAACGTCATTTTTATCTGACATGACGAGTGCTTCGGGAGGATGATGATGGAAGTGAAACTGAAGAGCAATTTGTACTCAATGACAGCGAAAATACAACATTTTGCGGTTGTAACAAAAAAATCCTTCTTTGAAGAAAAAAACCAAAGGCCTTCCTTAACTTTATCTTGTCCTCACCGGATAACACGAACCTATCCATAAGGGTAACCCAATACCCATTTGTGAAAAATATACTTTATTTGTCTTCACCACCGTCCCCCATGAGCGCTGTAAAGTATTTCTTCTCATTTTATCTAAGGGTCTTCTAGTCCCTCTGGATGTTTTCCTTTCTTGTACAAATCATTTTCTTAATATTATCATAATTCATAGGCAGAGAGGATATTAAAATAATAACAATTTGTACAGGACCACGTTTCAGGAGCATCCAACCGTACCTTGTGTAGCGACCGCGGGATGTGAAGCCAGAAAAAAGGGAATGGGACTAGGACCCTCTCTTTGGATCTGGGTAATGAACGAGCAGTAGTAGTAGTAGTAGTAGTTTGGAGTTTTTTTCTCAAGATTTCCGTTTCCCTTCCCCAGAAACTCCCAACGATTTTCTCATTCTGGGACTGTGCTGTTCAGATGACTACTAGGCTGAAGCAGTTCACGCTCCCCTCAACTCAGCCTCACTTTCTCAAGAATATATTAACTCATATTTCCAAACAATTTATGCTCCGCTCGACTTCGTTGGATTGCTCTAGTGCAACACTAGACAATCATGAAATGGAGGAGAGGCATAAATAATGAGTTAAATGAGTCATCAAGGGATGCTGATGATTATTTCTGTGCTCAGCTCACTACTCTCAACCCTCCAACTATTACTTTACTACTCCCCATCCATCCCTTCTTCCGTTCTGCTTCAGTTTCCCCAGAATCACTCGATAGCACTCCATCATTTCAAAGGAAGGGACGAGGAACATGTTTTTCCTCCCGAAAATCTCAATGCGTAACAATTCAATTCCCTTTTCTTCGTTTCGGCATAGCTTCACTGGTCCCGTAGGACACTGGAAGGATTTAATAAGGAAAGCCGAAATCAAGGCGTGCCGCACCATACCACACCAGAGACAATTCATGTCTTCTCCGAATCCGAATTGAAAGTTTTGGCTTTCCACGCTTCAAAACTCGTTAAATTAGCTAGCAATTCACCAGGCACTACTACCACAACAGCATTTTCTTGTGGCTTTTGGAATCTCCTCTCGCTTCCATCCTTCAGGATGAACTTTTGCCAATAAGAAGTCAAAAGCTACCAACTACCAACCTTTCAAACAAATTAAGGTCGGACGTAAAATATGCGAGTAATCCCTTTCCCAGGACAAAAGCACTAGAGAAGGGGATTGAGCTGGCTAGAGGAATTTATTCCTCCAATTCAGTGCTACGGCTTGAAATGGCACATTTCAATCTTCAATATCAGTCAGTCCGACTATTTACTTCCAACTTCCCGAGGAAAATATCCATCCACATCCACTCATGTTTTCCAGGGGATTTACCATTCACTACCCTAAATGCTAAATAGAGTGGGAGCGGCGAGAGACGATACTGTAGTAATATGAAATAGTGTGTTACATGTTCCTTGAGAGATCCTTCCTCATGGACATAAAATCCTTAGGTTTATTAGCCATGCATACATCTTCTTCTTCTCCTCCTCATTTCATCCAGCATCCAGAAACGAGGCTTTCCTTCATCCATCCATCCGGAGGAGAGTGAGTATTACGTTCGGCTTACCACAAAAAATATTATGCTGGTATGGCGGGATATGAGTAGTAAATACTTAGCTGGAGTTGGAGCACTAATAATCAGTGCCAAGCCCTCCGACCATCGATAAATTAGATTCATGGAGGAGCAATGTACAAACAAAGTTGTCTTCCAGATTATGACGATGCTGATGATGATGATTATTATTATGTGAAGTCAGCCAGTCATGGAATTATGGTAGCTTCATCCCTTTCATTTCACTCGAGCTGATCCGTACCATTATTTATCAGCATGGAATCTCAGTGTGGCGTAGCATCTGTGGAGCATTTTTCGATTCCAGTGCTCGAGGCACCGATAGATTAATTCTTTTAAAATAGAATTGGCCTACTCCTTCCCAGAAGCGAGTTCATTTTTCCTCGTGTGATTGCAATTGTTGCATGTTGGCATTGGCCTACGAAAACAAGAGATGAATATTTTCTCGAGCTCCCAAGATTACAAATTGAGTAAGCAAGTAGAACTGCTGAACACCGGCCTTTGTCTTGTGGTGGAAGGGTTATTCCTCCAACTTCTGCATAATAAAGTGATTGAAGAGATTTTTCTTGGGTTGGGAACTGGGAGCTAGCTCATTAAGGGTTCCCACACGAAGTCATCAGGAGAAAATGCATCGGATTTGGATTGGGTGTCGGCTTCTTTTCTCACTCGTGAGTAAATGAAATGAGGCAAATGGGGAAAACAGGCATGATGCATGGCAATTGAGATATCCTCTTGGTGGGGAATGCTGAGGTGGCCATGCCCGGTACAAAGGGATTCCGACAAAAAAAATAGGCTGCTGCCTCATCATCATCCACCAGTAATTTCTGTTTTGCTTTTGTATCACGCCAAAAAAAAATATGTGAGGCTACCTTTATCAACTTAAAGGCTTTAATTGCGTTATCAAATTTCCAATTTCAGTAAGTGCCTCCAGTGGTACAATATATAAATCGTAAATGAGGTATATTACTTGTATAGCTGCATTACAACGACCAACAAAATATATCTAGGTGAACAAGCAATACGGCTTTACATCGCGTTTTTCTATTGTGGCATGAAAGTCATTTAAAAAGAATTTCAATTGGATGAACTCAAATCTCAACTCATCCTGATCCGGATCCAGTTTTAGCTCCAACTACACAAGTATTTACTTGGATAGGCTAACGGCCGGCTGACCAAACCTCTATTCTGAAAATATCTATCTCATTCCTTTTTATTAACACTGTAATTGCATGGTGGATGTCGTAAATCCTCCTTGATGGTGGCATTTGGATATGATAAAGCACAATTTATATCCTTGATATTATGACTTCAACCACTTCAAGAGCAAAATCAACGCGGACGATGCCCGACACCAACAGATCAAATCAAAAAATATATTTCAGGTCTTGAGGTATCATCATCAAATTCAAAACTATTACTACATTCCTGCATCCATCTATTTGCGAACCAACCAGAATGAAAAAGTTGATTTAAATTCGAATTCCTCGAAATTCGGTCCAATTTTACCAATCAATGATTCAATTTCTGAAGAATTTCAATTCTGTTTTTGATTTGAATGAATGCACTCTTATTTCACGGGTGCATTGGTACATCTTGCATGTGATCATTGCATTGGGGATGCGATGATGGAGTAATGGTCTCACAGACCTGACATTTTCCCAATGCTCAATCTCACAGTCTATTTTTATGAATAGCTAATAAGTATAATCAATCCCATCAATCGAGTGAATTGGAAGGAATTCATTTTCAAATCAAAGTCCATTCCATGTCCCAAGATAAAGCGAATGTGTTGATTCGATGTGACGTTTCATGAAGAAATGAAATGAATGTAACCTTGTTCGTTTTTTCAAGATCATCCATCCATCCATCCAACGTCCAACAGAAATCGTCTTCAGGTTTCCCCCTCAGCTCTGCCGGGGATCTCATGAGAGGCACGTATTTAATGCATCCACATTCTGAGATTCAAGCTCAAATACCGGTACAAATAAACTAATTATGCAAGGCACAAACTACGTCAAGATGAAGGGATGATCATGTTGTTGCTGTTTACAGCACCAGAATCTCTCGAAAATGACGGACTGATAGAATGCGTCATACGATCAAAGCACTTTTATATGAAATCATAAAGGAGGGGTATGGTCGATGATGATCATCGTACGGTTTGTGGATGTAAAAACTTCATAATTTTTTATGAATAGCTCGTGGGCCCATCATTTCAGATTTCATCGATGTGATGTGGTGTAGTTTGGTTTGGTTTGGCGTGTTGATGCTCCATCGGGGAAAATTTTTCTTATTCAATGCATTAAGGAGATGCAGGTCTGCATGTGATGATGGCCTTTTTATTGCATGTAAAGTGCGGTACAAAAGCCCTATTTGTCCATATTATAAATAAATTTGTAAGAGGCGGATGGATATCGCTTGAATCTTGTCTTTGCCTGAAAGTACTTTATATAAAATTGTGAAGGAGTTTTTTTTATGAAACTTATCTCATCTTTTGGTATCAGCATCGATGTACATATTTTTTCGAGTATATAAAATACATCTTTTTATCATTCCTACTTACAGCTTCATTACAAATTATCAAAGGAGTTTACGAGAAAAGGGCAAGGTTAGGACTGGTGGTTGTTGAATGGTTGTGGTGTGGTGTGGCGTGGCTTCATTTGATCCTTCTTCCATCATGCGTCATAGGAAAAAGAGCAAGTTGCTCGGATGACTTACTTTCGTCTGGAAGACTTTTATTCCAAAGAATTTTGAAGTAAAAAATACTCATTTTCAGAAAAACTGCTTAGGAAGTCGACTCCGACTTCTACGATGGACTAAAATTATGGGAAATGGAAATGACTTTTATGTAACTCATTTAAAATCTAATGTGGGTATAACCTCTTCGACCTTCAATGATTTCACTCGAGGATTCCTTCATAGCCGTATAATTTAATCTGGTAAGAAGTGACTAGCCGCTGCAATAACAATCACACTTCTTTATGAACCTCAAATTGATAATATTTTTAGACAGAGGAGTAGAGTCCCCACGAGTGTGGGAAACTTCTTCTGTGATTCTGAAAGCGTTGTATTGAAATTCATGTTTCACGGAATAAAAATGAAATGCTCATGTAGGGAAAAACACTTGACTCCAGCGAGCGAGTCATTTCATTTTGTTTCNGGAAACTTTTTCTGTGATTCTGAAAGCGTTGTATTGAAATTCATGTTTCACGGAATAAAAATGAAATGCTCATGTAGGGAAAAACACTTGACTCCAGCGAGCGAGTCATTTCATTTTGTTTCAGAGAAATTCAAACTTGTGAGGAGGATGTTAAGTATTGCATTTCCTTTAATAGGTTCTTTGAAGGTTCTACTCAACTCGATGAAATTATTTCGTTACGTTCGTGCTTCTCGTTGCGTTTTGTGATGTTGTCTCCACATTCCGTGGTTTTCGTGAGGTTCCACCGGTGGAAGCCTGACAGGAGGGAAATTAAGGGAAGTTGGCTCTACTTACCCCCTTCAATCCACTCCACTCATCTTCTCCCCTCAACAACAAAAACCTGAGTTTTTTGGTATGAATGAATTTCTATCACGGAATTAGGTGGAAAACACAGCGTGGAAAATACTCGGGATCAAGTTTCATGCAACAGCGTGGAGTGTTACAAAGGAATACAATCTTCAAGGTGGGGAATGATATCATGGTGTAGTTTAAAAAAATCTTGATGGCATTTCCGCGACCTAAACGTCACTCATATTGCTGTTATAAATCCCCTTCCTCACTTCTTCCCTTTGAGCTACGGAGTTCTTAGTCCTTGTCCTTATGCCATGAATTGAAAGTAAGAGTGAGTTGAGCGGTAACAGGAGTCAAGACTGGGTTTGAAGAATGAGAGAGTAAGATTCTAATCAGCGAGCTGGATTCAGTTGGTAGGGTTCGGAAATGTGATGCGATGATGTAACCCTTTTGTCTTTTACTTGAGGAGAGGAAGTAAGTAGAAGCGAGTAAGTATTGTAGTAGGAGCGTGATTAAGGGAGATCCGAGATTACCATTTTTCCTCAAGTAAGTAACTTTCTTGTCTTCAACCAGCCAACCAACCAGCTTGACATTTTCCATGGAAGAAAATGTAACGAAAATGGAAAACAGGGAAGCAGTCATTTAAGCCTCTTCCCGAACCAGCGTGTTGTTGTTGATGCGCCTTGAGCACGAACAAAAGGAACCTATGGTTGTATTAAGCATAGCACACTTCCAAAAAAAGACCATCATTTCATTTCATTGCATTATATTTTGTATGGTGGATTGTGATATAGCGAGTGTGTATATTTACGGCTCCGGCATTTCTCCTCGAAATTACCCAATTCTGTTGTGCTCCAGTCTTAGTCTAGTCTGGCCTGGTAACTATATAAGGGAATAAAAATTGACTGACTTGAGTGAATAGAGGGGAAGCCTTGCCGAGAGAATGTGGATCGTTTCCAGAAAATGTTGTAAAAAGAAAACAATTTTATCATCGTCAATCGTCATCAACATCATCGTCATAATCCTGGGCCAAAAAAGTACTGCCTACTATTTATTGTAGCATTTCGCGTTGCAGCGCACACAATAAGCTCATTAGATATCATATTTCATCCATTGTGATACATTTTATGCTTCTTGTGTTCTACAGCTACTGGGCTTTCCTCCTCTCAAAAATAAGGAGATAAAGGAGGTTTTTTCTGAGAAAAAGTGCATTTGATACATTCGAGGTCCTTCCAAAGCGCACTCATTGTAAATGACTAGAAAGGGCAGTCACTCACCAACACAATGCCTCAATAATGTGGACTGCATAAAAAATATAAGATTTGAATGTCCCCAGAGTGATCCGTAAATAAGATTAGTGCTGCATTTTATCCTGAATCTGATGAGATGGTTATGTAGATGCGAGGCGATGCCTTTGTCCAGTAATCAGATTTGGCTTGTTTTTTATGCATTGCTACTTAAGTAGGGAAAAACAACCTCGGTGGAATGTTGATGATGCGAAATTCACGACTTGCTTCTGTTTCCATTGTGTTCTGTCCGGAGTTTTTTTATGCGGGCATGGATGTTGTGATCCCATTGTTGATCGATTATTTATTGGGGTTCGCGCTCATAAATATCCCCAAAAGAGATGACAAGCTCATGCTCCTACTCACTTGATATGTATTTTTTTGCCGTGGAGGACTTGCAACTTGTAAGACTTTGTTTGATGATCATTAAGTTATCACTACTTCGGAAAGGAGAAGTAAGTAGTTTGGAAGGTTCTTGTTTCGCATGACCACTCGCAAAACCTGAATAAGAAATGATCATGATCATAATAGCATGATGGTTAGTCATCATGATCATGTGAGTGAGTAGTAGTCCAGTCTAATAACGACAACGATGGGTCATAGTACCAAATGGATCGGGACGATGGACGAATGAATGAATGCATCACAGCGGGTGAGTCGGCTTTTCCTCAACTTCGGTAGTTTGCCGACCGAGTGCAGCAGAAGCAATGTCTATATTTTTGTTTGGGAAAAGGAAGTCAACTCTGTCGTATGTCTTCTCTCTCCGCGCAGTTGGCTTTGATTTCTGCACATAAAAAACTCCTTGCTCATGAATAGGATTTTTTTATGTCTGCCCGGGAGAATTGCGGCATATCCGGCGAGAAATGGCCAAGCAAATGCTCTTCCAGAGAAAATGTCAATGGTAGGCGGCTGAAGAATCACACTTTCGGTGCTTCCTCACTCTCTCCTAATGCGATAAAAAATGAAGTGGGGATGGGATGTGGAGGAATACATTCTCGGGGTTCAAAATCTCATTCCTTCAAGGGGCTTTGCCCACATTGCGAAAAATAAGTAATGCATAGTCAATGACGATGATTGCGAACGCTCATGGGACTCTACATAATTCCCCTCGTGCCGTGGAGGAGCTAAAGCCTATTCACCTCAATTCACGCCACAGCTCGAACTCGAAAATGTCATTGCATCAATATGTATACCACTGCAGCAAAAAAAATATTCACTGAGTGAGTGAGTGAATGAGTCACTCTCTCCCGTTTTCCTTCGCCTCAACCCATATATTTTCGGGTAGGTAGGTACGGAACTTTAATCCCCAACCTCGATACTTTCCTTCCCGAGAAAATGGAAAGCTCGAGCTTGAAGCTCGCCACTGCTTTATTGTGCTGTTTTCCAACTCGAACTTCGTAATTATTACGGTTTGAGTGAGAGGAGGTGCCCATCATCCAATCAAACCAGGACGGAACGAGAGCGAGACCACTACTGCTGTTTTCTTTGATTGCCGATTGAGAGTCTCAAGAGTGTGACTGCGGTCATTCACTCACTCACGCGAAAAAAAATCCATCCTGATTACTAAAGTGAATGAGAGGCAATAGGCAATCCATAATAAATGGAGTAAAGTAAAAGTCTTTTGCCGCCTTATTCCCTAAAATATGAGCCGAGCTCAAGAGCAAATGATATTGGATTGGGAAGTAGACGTACGTGATTCATTCGTTTGTTCGGTTGCGAGGATTTGGGAATCAATGGAAAAATAAATAATATTATTATCATCCATAGCTTTCATCCAATTTCCCAGTTTTCTCCCCAAGATATCCCGATGGCATCGGATCAGACAGTAGGAGGAACAGTAGTAGCAGCAGGATACATTTTTTTCTGCTGATGCAGTTAAAAATCTTTCTTTTTTTGTGGGGAAAGGAGAACAAAAGCGGAAAATCCCAGCAATAACTCCGACCAACTTCCCCGTCTTCTCTAAATAAACACATGAGGCAGGGCAGGGCCACGCCAATTGGGAAGGAGAAGTGCATGCATAGATATTGGCATTGCATCTCATCGCATATTGGTAATCATAGCGTAGTCACGCTGATGACAGTGCAACACACAGGGGTGAAAAAAAAGGCTAGATGAAATGCTAAAAATAAATTGGTTATTATTGTGCATTGTACTCGATCCTCTCCTCGATTTTTTTTCTCCTCCTAATGGCTTGTCATGTTGCACTTATAGTTTGAAAAAAGCGGGGCAGGCAGGATGAAGAAGAAGTAGGATGTGTGGGATGGATGAATGACTAACTGTCCCCAGCACCAAATTTGGATGTGATGTAAACTGATGTAACCTATTATTATATGACGCTATGCATGCATTGGACAATACAATGCAGTGAGTGAGGATGGGATGATGAATTTAAGAGAAAAAAATTGGGTTTTGGAGAGAGGATGTACCTTTGATCAGACAGGCAGAAAGTACTTACTTTGGTGAATGAAAAAGGCCCTATAAAAACCGTGTCATCATCATCGTTATCATCATAAATATTTGATCTTCCATTGTGTCCCGTTTGCCCCGCGAAACTAGTAGTAGAAATGATTCATTGGGCTGGGAGGATTAATGGCGCTTTGTGTAAATCATTGCTCATTCTGTCATTCATGAAATTAGTATTTAGCTGGAATAAGAATTAAGTGTTGTTGGGTGCATCAGAGAGTAAGGCTATTATTACAACTCATGGAGAGTCATCTTGGGGGAATAAAAATGGAAGATATATTTTTGGGTTATTGGGGAAAAATCCCTCGATACTAATTATGTGTGTAATGATCTGGCAAAAAATGAACTAAATTGAACACGCGGTCGGTTGGTCATGCTTCCTCATGATGACGTCTTCATTTTTAATGATCACTCTGTTCTGTGGAGGAGATGACGGTCCACGTCCACACACTCCAAAAAATCCAAAATGTTAGAGGAGATGTTTCTTTCTACTGAAGGATCATCATGATTATAATGATTTGCATCTATTCATTCATTTCGTCCACACCAACGCCAACATTTAGTATGGCTTTGGAGTGAATAAGTAATTCAACCGGGGAAATCGTTAATGACCACCTGCAACTGCAATTAAGTGGAGAAGTAGTGGTGTAAACAATCGTAAAGGCAAATAGTTGATGCGCGTATGATTTGCATATTGCATATCAAATTTTGTTGGTGGTAATGAAGTAGGTGCAACTTTTAATGTCATTAAGGGCATTTCATAATAGTCCTTGAGTGGACCTTCTTCACTTTCTGCTGAATCATAAAAACCAACAAAGCTGAAATGTTATGCATGAACCACATTTCGTTGAAATTCAGCTCTCCATCACGAATGCCTCGTGTGTGTATGCAAATTCAGTAAGTTTTTGATTGACACTGGGGAAATTACTTGACGAGATGATTACAAGTGAACTTGTAATTTCAGGATGGCTTCAAGGGTGTTCTTCAAATCTATGTCAGCAACCTGTGACTCAATGAATGAGTTTCGCTCATTAAAATGCATAATTTTCTGGAGTAAGGGTGATGTAGTGGCACATTTTCATTAAGAGCATTCTATACTGCCTTGAGCACTTATTCAGTAATACCGGAAGTCGAGCAAGTCATATAAGTAGTATTACACAGTAGTAAGTAAGCTCCCAGCTCGACTACGACTATTCAGGTATTATTGGTCGTGACTTTGCGGAATTCCGTACGGGTCAACGTTCCACGGTGAACTTTTTGTGAAAGTTTAATCATCGGTTCCCACTCTGTATCAATTTGCATTTTCACAGTTGACGACTTCATCCAAGACAACTGAAGTCTGGGACTGGACGAAGACGCCACAATAAGGCTTCGTTCATTCATGGCATAGCCGAGTCATTCTTGCGTATCCGTGAAATGTGATGATGCAGTGGTGAAAAAAGCTTCCTTTTTTGCATATTTAACCATCAGAGTAAACACTAGAAAGGTGTTATGTTGGCTGGTCGTTGAATTAATGGTCCGTATAAGTATCGCGCAATGAATACATCTGCTCTGTTCAGCGATCAGCGTTTTCAAACGGCTCCTTTTCAAAACCACTAGAACAAAAACAAGGGCTTTTCAGCTTACACTACAATAACTTATCCACATCCTCCTCCTCAGTATTTACACTCAGTTTTGTGAATTACGTCTCACCAGAAGAATAACTGGAGTGCCACTTTATCATTGTGCAAACTCGCCATTGCCAGCTCAGCAAATAAAAAAAGGAGGATACGAATTAAATCTGCTTTTTTCAATGTTAAGTAAACACTCTCGGTCCATTGTGCAGTTTTGACATGTTTACCAGACGCATGCACGGAAGATCGCAACATTCTACTTAAAAAAGTAGGTAGGGTATAATCAAAGCCAAAGCATTCCATTATTACGTGTGCACTGGGGATTGCTTCTGTGAATCTCGCTTGAATGGATGGAGATCATATCATGACTTACCTCGAGCGAGCTCAGGATTTTTCTTAAATGATTATTATTCCTTAGCCTCAGGTTTTATTCACCCTTTATGACAATCATAATCATTAGTCACCATCACAAGATGAAGTGACATTCT
>JAHZNH010001784.1:0-12980 GCA_027744355.1 Tyrannoseira gladiata | reverse complement strand
ACGGATACGGAAGAATCAACGCCCGCAAATCTCT
Source organism: Tyrannoseira gladiata (assembly GCA_027744355.1). Classification (NCBI taxonomy): domain Eukaryota; kingdom Metazoa; phylum Arthropoda; class Collembola; order Entomobryomorpha; family Entomobryidae; genus Tyrannoseira; species Tyrannoseira gladiata. The sequence goes on along the minus strand of JAHZNH010001784.1, from coordinate 12,946 downwards.
CTCCGCCGCCATCAGCGGATTCTAAATCAATCGATAATATATTAATCAATATAAAGAGTTTTATTTTTTCTTTGATTGGCCTTTATTCACGCAATAAAATATGACAATTTTTTGAAGCACAGTAATTTTCTCTACCTAGTTTATGACGCATTATTATATTTTTTAATCATGATCTCCCAGTAACTATCGGTGCTCATAATTTAGCAAAGATCAGACTTGCGTCCGTAGTTCTTGCCAACACTGACAACCAATACTCCCGTTCTGATTCCGCGTTCACTTTACGAAACGACCCAAAATAGTAACACACAGGCTTCATGGCCGCCACCTCCTTTCTCGTAGCAACTATTTCAATTCTACTTCCACGTGCTAGAACTGAGGGCTCCCTCTTCCACTTCCGTAACAGGCTTTCTGTTGAACAGTATGGATAGGCAGATGCGTGAATGCCAGTTGACAAAGCTGAAGCGATCACAAATACGAAGAAGATCCCAATGCAGTATAGTTCCACGGGTATTAGTTGTAGACCCCCAACGATGAGGACTGAAGTGGTTACCATGACAAGCATGTAACCCCATCCTAAAATGATAAGCATGGCTAGAGCCACTCTCTCATGTGAGGAAATGGCGAACACAGAGAACTCTTTGAACATTTCCAGGGCCTTGGGTGGGTTCTCCAGGGACACCTTCTCAATTCGACGGGAGATTATTATGGAGCAACACATATCTCTCATGCCGACAATTGAAGTGAAGCCTATCATCCGGGGAGTTTCTATGAAGCACAAGTACAGGTACAAGGAGTACCATGCCAAGTACAGGGGCGTATCAAAAATCCAGTCGCAGCTCCCATCCGGGGCATTCGTTGACACCAACAGATAAATGGGCTCAACTCGTATGCGGTAAAAGATGTAAAAGTAGAGGAACAACAAACTCACTCCGATCGTGCACACTATCACCAAAATCATGACAAAGAATATGGCGAAAGCGGTGACGTACTCCAGGGTGAAAGCCACTGCGGACCATGACCACTTCCTTAGGACGCTGTCGTCATCCTCCTTCCCAAAATCTTTGTAATACGTCGCCACCAGATTTGTTGCCTGGTTCGTGACAAAGATGAACTCGATTGGAATGGTGAACTCGACTAGGCGACAGCATGCCCCGAAAATGAAGCAAATCCAGATTGTGATGCCACCTCCCACCACCAGTATTGAGCCCTCTTCGAGATCGGAAAGTAATTGTTGGAGCACAACGTACCCTAGAGAGGCGAGCATTGATAAGACCAGGGTGGCTTGGTAACCCATCACGAGTCGAACTCTCTTTCGGGACGATTCATAAATTAGCTTCGTTGATGTCTCGTCCCACCGAATGAAATGCCTGGAGGACAAGGGCCACTTCCAGAACCTCTCTGTTTGGTTCATCGTAAAGTTTATGAAAGTCAGAGCCATTGTGAGGGAATTATTTATGACCGAAGATTCGGTTCAGATCCGACCTGCTAACCGACTACACGAACAAATGATGAACTGCACTGCACCGAACGTCAAAGATAAATTCATGGACATGAATGACGATTATATTACGCATGCGTTTCCTATTCAAATCAGTGAGGAGGAACTGACAATTGTACAATATATTTCGAGGTTGGCGAAATTTCCCGGAATTTGGTTTAATGTATGGCAACATCCGTCAAAATAAATCCTCAGACTCTATTAAATAACCCCAAAATCAATATCTTAACCTTTAATGAGTAGATAACCCGCAATCAGGACTTAAACAGTGCTATTCATAATAATATTTATTTATTCCATCAAACCCGTTTCGTTTGAAACCTCTAATGCTTGACAAAAAAAATGTTCATGTTTATAGACTTGTGTAATTTGACTCGTAATTTCAAGGTTAATCAAATACACTGTAGTTTATGCAAAATCAAAGCGGAAACTCTACATTACATTAAGCATAACTTGAGGATTTTGGAAAATTCACTGGCGGAAATTCATAGTTACACAGTCCGATATATCCGTTGGTCATCGGTGAAAAAAGACCAGTGATTTATGGAGGTTTTGAGTTTTCGGGTTTATTTTTCAATCAAAAAACAGCTTTACACATGATTTAAAAAAAAATCATAATGCTACCAATACAATCGATACCAATGTATCACCGGCAAGTTCCTTTCATTGTCCACTTACAAATTGTAAGTTACAATTTAGCTAATGCGCCCGCGGACATGACAACCAAGCAATAATAAATTCATTACTTGATAACATACTATCCATGGTTACTGCCACCCCTATTGAATTGTTTAGTAATATGTAATATGTTCTAGCAAACCAAATATAAATCTCATTCTTCATTCTATCTTCTTATGCAACAATATCAATGTTGAAATATAATATATTTAAAAATCAAGAAAGTGTCTTACCTAGAATCCTACGCAACATCGCACTACGACAATGGTATCTTCTTCATAGACTGATCACTGAATTATTTATTTTTATGCAATATCGTGGACTAGCACATTGAATAATATTTAAGATTTAACACACCACTTCGATATTCTGCATAAGCAACTTGAATTGAAGCAATATGAAGTTCATATTATGAACGGAGAAACGCTCAAATCTGGAAGCAACAGCTGACGCTATATTATGCACTTTCTAATCACTTGAAAGCGTAAGTGAACATTCAAATTCATTCTTTCAATATGGACTCGTGGAATTACTGCTATTTATAAAAACAAACACAGGTGAACAAAAGCATGCCCTTATAACGTTCAACTACAGTACAACCTACAATACAACATATGGCACACTTAAATTAGTCAATTTGTATCCTAGTGAAAAGTACTAACTAACTACTACTGCGTATATTTGAATTGTTATATTTATTTATACGATTTACGATTTATATATATATATATACGATTTATATAGGTAATATCCAGCATTTTTTCTACGGTTTGGTATGAATGACTAGACGGGGGGAAACAAATAATTTTCTATTGCATTAAATTGATTTCGCTAGTGAAATACTGTAAACTGAAATGAGCAGCGTTTCTAGGTAGCAATTTACAAATATTGCATCTCATGTGTGGCAGACATGGAAACGGAAGCGTATGAAAAATGACATATTTGGCAAACGAGAGGGTTAAAAGTAACATAATTGGGATTAGTCGGAGATACACTTTCTTATAATCAGTATGGCGTTAAGGTACAACAATTTTTGCGTTAGGTTATTTCGGGCTCAGGTTCGACAGTTCTAGTTATTCAGCTTGCCATTATTGGGATTGGTTATAAGTCCGATGGACTCTTTGTCGACGACCAGTTCATTGGGTTTTCCATCGGTCGACATGGTTTGCCTAAGAGTGGAGGTGCGGGTCATCATGGAGGCGTCATCTCGGCTGGAGTGCCTCCTCTTAAAGAGCCACGCAAAGGGGAGGAGTACAGCTGGAAAGGATGAAATTAGAATATTAGCAGACAGTAAATCTATTATTATTTTGTGAACCTCAGTCTTGTCAATCCTGTCTTGTGTATATTTCAGGTGGTGCGGTGAAGGTGACGACAATCACGTGATCGAGACAACACAAGAAAAAACATTTGAGGGTGGACACAATTATTTGCCTAATTTCTGGTGGACTTTGGGAAGGAAACAATGAGCTGGGTGCAGTAAGCCATTAGTGTGTAGATCAGGGTGAAGACGAGGATGAGGAGGAACATGAAAGTAGAAACTTTAAAAATCCTACGTTTTAGACAAGGATAGTTTTCTTCCAGCGCAAAGATGATGTCCCGCTTGCAGACGAAGATTATGAAGACGGCGAGTGCTCGGAGAACGTTCAGCATGTCGAACACGATCCAGTACCAGTGGTAGCCAGTGCCGCTTATCGCCCACGATATCACCTCGAAAACCTAGAAGAGAACACGAAGGTTGCAATCAAGTACGGATTTTGCAGAAATGAAAGTGAATTTATTTCATTTGAGTCGTGACTTGATTCGACTTCAAAAGATCTTAGGAGACCTACCCACAAGACGCCCATGATGAAAAACAGCTTGAGGAACAGACGGTAGCTGAAAAGGGAAAGAAAAGCCATGAAGCTGTTCGGTTCTAATTCTGTTGCTACGAGTTTTTGGGGCATCCTAAGATTTTTCCCAGCTCTGCCGTTCTACGTCATGCATATACTTGGAGAGCTCTTCGTCTTCATGTACATTTTTTTATTAGTGCTGGTGTCATTTCTTTCAATGAGATTTTTATGGGAGCTTGATGAGAATGAATGGAGTCACTTACAACTGTGCCTGTTTGTCGTCCTTGGTGGCCATCTTGGTGCTTTGTCGGTACAAATAGAGTTTCGAGGTCGTGATCGCAAAGAAGATCAAGTTAAGGACGATCATCACCGCAATCGGATAGTAGAGGTAGACGCCGAGGGACTTGGACTGCGGGAAACATGTATCCTTGCCGTATGCTGGAGTCAGGAGAGTGTGGCACTCATCCTCCCTGAGAATCAGGAGATCATGATGATTATGAAGATCCAAATCAATGTGCGTCTCTAACATAATCATAATGCTTAACTAGAGTGTGGTCTTGTCTTACGGGTATCTGTTGTCTAGAATCACCCCAACGATGACAAAGATCAGGGGAATGCCCCAGCCAAACACGGAGTACACGATGTAGCGACCAACTCCCTTGGAACGGCGACTCGACCGAGGTGTAAATGCCCTGATCAGATAAATAGATCAAAATTTGCAAAATCGGAATTTCAAACTTGTCCTGGAGACTGGGAATAGATATGATTGAATAGAACCTGAATGTTCTCCATAAGTCAACGCTGATGAGGAAGAGCCAGCAGAAGGTGGACAGGAAGAAGAAGTGGGTGATTATCGCTGCAAAGCAATTAAGACTGACTACAAGTTTCAGAGTGGATGTAGCCTATAATTATCATTTATCATCGTATTTACCGATTCCAATGCAACCCTTCGATCCAAGGAACTTGTGACCAGCGGTCACTCCAATAATGTGGCCCACTCCTAGGAAGATATACATGAAGAAGAGAGACACCACATGCGACACAATCGTCCAGCCATGGACGGACTGTCTCTCCCAAAGAGCCACATAAGTGGCAATAGTCATCAGGAGGAATACCGAGCTGATGATCATGATGCTTCCGTAAAGGAGGCCAACGACTCTCTTAACTTCGACCTAGATACAGTACAACCTGCGGTTTATGATCGACTCGTCATAAGTGTACAGTGAGTGAGTAATACGTATTTATTTTGCCCACGAACATTTTCTGGAGGCGCTGCAAGTGGACACATGAAGAGCACCATCTCGCTGTCGCTGTTCCTGTACGTCAAGTCTGACTTCCCATAATTAGTGACGCCATCCACGCAGTAATGGTCAGTGTCCACAACACTACACTTTCCATCCTTTGCATGCTTGAAGACGATCTTCCCATCCTCCCTTATCCGGTAGATGAGACCATGGAATGTCAAATTCCTCCGCTTGCTGTACGTCTCGGCTGATTCCGGAAACAGGTAGAAGATCGTTCGATTACTCGGACACTGCCACTTGAACGTGAGAGTGGGGTACCGCTCAGTAAAGTGGGGGTCTGGGATGCGGTGGGCTGATTTCGTGACGTAGTCGTCGTAAAACACTGGCTTGAAGTAATCCCCCTTGGCTGCCTGACAACCCTTCCCCAATTGAGGATTCAACCCAAAGCTGTAGATCTTGTCCAGGCTGCAGCACTTCTTGATGCACGGTCTCCCCCCGGCACAGGGCTCAGGACATGTTAGGAACTCGTAAACCGTCTCGTTTTTCCTACAGCAGAAAAGAGGTGAAGCATTATCCACTAGCGTCATTCATTAAGTTCCAGAAGTACTCCGTCACTTTCGCAAGTTACCCGGCAACTTTTTATTTCGCACTTACGCATTAATGCAATACTGGGATGGTGGGTGGTACTCCGTGTCCACTTTCAGGTAGCCATTCTTCAGGAGTTTGTTTGTACCGTCTGCATTCGGCCAGTTGGAAACGTAAGCTTTCATCGGCGAGCCGGACTTGCATGAGAGCATGGCCGTCACCAACCTATTTAGTACATAACAAAGTAGTTCGCCAAAGCCTGTAATTAAACGCTGGAGACCCATTCATCAACTCTCAACGAGCAAATTATATTATTGCCCTTTCGCATGCATAATAATGAAATAAGCAATGCGTTTAATGCTCTACTTCCATTAAAAATCAATACTTTAGTACTAGAACTCATTCTCCCGTTAAGGAGGACCCACTACGGCGCAGCCTTAATTGTATCATCGACTTACGGAAAACTCGTGGAAATATTTTCGGCCATCACATTCCTGGAAAATGTGTAGTGCTTCGGGGGAGCCTTCTTTTCTTTGGTAGCTTTGCAGGAATCCTCTGTTAAACTGAGATCGAGGTGGTGGCAGCATGCCCGAAGCTTCACGGAAGAGTGGATCACCTCCTCCAACGGGGAGTCCGACTCTGAGTAGCTAAGTAATTCCAGATCTTCCACCTTCTCACCTAATATCAGCTTGGAGAACAGCACTAATACCACTACAACGGTCAAATACCGTTTAGTATTATCCCGCCCCATTTTTGACGCACTGAAAAAATGAGGTTCACTTTCCTAATAGAAGTATTCAGATCACATTCGCTTCAAGTCAGAAGCCAGCGCGCGACTCATCCTAGATGCACACTCTGTCCAGCTTAGAATTCGATAACGGTTTTAAAGTAAACAGTGAGAGTGGGACAAGATGTGGTGTGGCGTAACCTGCCCTGGGGTAATTCCATCGTATCGTATTTACTGTTATTGGGTGATGATGATACAAAATCTCTCACAGGGAGTCCTCTCCTACCTTCGATGGCTCGTCGCCTCATCATTCCCTCAAAATAGGAAAGTATTCACCACTGTTTATCTCCATTAGCAACAGAGTATCTATATGTATCTACGTGCGAATTCTCACTTCGCCCCAATCATCCAGCCTCCGCCTGTACACCGCTCCACTCGCAATTTTTCTCTCTCGTGCTCCACGATAATGGAATGAATAATCACTTTTCTCTTATCTGGATGACTAATTACATCAATCCCGCACTCAAAACAAATTCACGTGAACTTAAATGGGCTATAATAATGTCACAGCTACGCAGTTTGATAATTGCTCAACCACGTCGTCGTCATTCCCAGAATTTGCATTACCACCACATGCATGTACATACCGCTGGAACTCAGAAATGTACTCAGTATGGTAATAATAATACTAATTATAACAAATGAATTAGTTGTGCAGTTGTCGCAAGCTAACCATTTCTCACCGCACTTCACAGTTCACACCAAAACCAAACTAGCCAGAGTCAAGACCACATAGTTAAATGTACATGCTGGTCTGCCCTAAGCTCCACTCCACTGCAGTGCAAAATCATCATCTCCTCCTCTTAAAGTTTCCCTAAAGTGAATGGAATCACTTGAAATGTGATATCTCATTTAAGTGCTGATTGATTTACTACATTTCCCTTCAGAAAAAACACAAACCATAGGAACAGCAATCACTTATTGTAAACCATGCAGAGGAAACATTTTTTTGGTTCGCGTGCGTGCACTTCAGGAAGAAACTGCGGACGCTTGCAAAAAAAGGCTAAGAATTTTTTTGCTCTGGCCTATGGTCTGGGATTCGGGAAGCCACACTTCCAATTTCATTACAACTCTCGTCTGGTTTCTCAGTTTCAACTGAACTACTAGCTTGCTTCTGTTGCTCTCTCTCCCTCCCACCCGAAAAAGAAGGACTGAACTGGAGAACTAGAGAGAAATAGAATCATGGAATCTCTTTTTTACGACAATGACTCTCTCGCATTCGACAAGATCTTCAATTTGGAGCAGAGGTCTGTCTCGGAGTCAACAACTAGATAGTAAATTTACCCCTAAAGAAATTGAAGTATGTCTGGAAGACTCGCTCTCTCTCTCTCTGACTGAGGAAAACTAATTAATTGTGATGCACAAGAAAACAAATAAAATTCCATTTAACACCCATTGGCCTTGTTGGTGTGTTGTCTTGTTTGAGGATCAGGAGAAGAAACGAAAATGATCCTACTATACAGTTTCCTCCACTATGCCGCCCACGCACCGTACAAAATTGCAAATGAGAGAAAATTCATGTGGAGCTTTCGGAGAAAATCTCATCCAATTTCTGCTCCAGAAACTAGCTCGTCGCTCGTGACATACCAAACCAAATGAATGGAGTCACTGACTAAGTATCTATGTATCTCTGAGTATTTTCGTGTGTTGTTTCTCATCAAAAAAGAAGAAAGACGTTATTATGATTATTTGATTTTTTGACTGCCTCTTGTTCCATCTCAAAGCCCTGCTGCTGCTGCTGCTGTTGATGATGATGATGCTCCTGTTTGTAGCGATAAGGATATCTGACGAACAAACCGATTTATTTATTTTTTTATCTCGGCTCGTTCAAATTTGCAAAATAGCCTCACTTTTTTCAGAGAACGTCGTTTGCCCATATTGGGAAGGGAGCGTGATGTGATGCAATGGAAAAAAAATGGTGCTCAACCTTCACCAAAAATTGGATGCTTCAAGTTTTCCTGACTTCTTTATCATCTCAACCAACTTATCTGGACGTGAGTAAAGTGAAGGAGGATATTTTGCCACTCACATTTTTCTATTTCCCTAATGGATCGGTTGGACGGATGGATGGATGGTTGATTTACGGTTTTGTTGACGCCATGTCTATCGTGATGTTTGAAATGATGATGATGATGATGGTGACGAGAGGGAACAGGGCAATGTGCAAAATGTATAATATCAGTGGTCACCTTAATACTTCAGGCGGTGAAGCTTGTCTTGGTCATGTCACGAGCTGGGATGAACCGAGCAGCCATATTCATTTGCAAATTGCGATGCAACCTCAAATAGTTACTTACCCTACTTGAACCACTCTTGTTTAGTGGAATAATACAGTGGAGGGGAAATATAAATATTGGTTTTTGGGAAAAATACTGATGCGCAATAAGACTTACATGCACTTTTTGCACTACGTTTATTGCAGGGGGATTTTGCATGTGCAACCAAAGCACTTGAGAAAACATTCTAAAGTTGAAAGAAGTTGAGGTTTGACGATCACAAAAATTATACAACTTTTAAAACCTTCCTATAACGGCAACCTAATTATGTAGAAAGCGGGAAGCAGGAGACAGATCTGTATGCGGATGGATTTTCAGACATGTCTCGTGAATTGATCAATTTGCAAATGTGGAAATCTTTTTAGGAACCTATGACTAAATACTCTAGAAAATAAATATATGCAAAGGTTAGCATTAGCATAGACCCTGGCAACATGTAAGGGGCAATAGTAGAAAGATTTCTTGGCTGGATTACAAAGATTGGAATTGTACTTAAATGCATAACGCTCAATCCCAATGCAAGGGATAATGGGTGAGTTATGGCTTAAATCTAAAAAACAGTTTTTTTCTCCAATACCTACCGTTATGAAGAGGTCTCCGTTATGCCTCAAAAATCCGAGAATGACGGCGTCACAGTCACTTGAGCGAAGTGCAAATCTTCTGGTGTGATGATTTGTTAGAGTAGCGTTCTGCCTGCTCCTGTTATTCTCCTCGCACTTGATTATGCCATGCCGCCGTAATGCTTCTTGATCCTCCTTTTATTACAGCCGGGAGCGAGGTGTGAAAGGAGAAAATCCAATAATGAATTCCCCTTCCGATTCGAGATCGACTGAGGAGAGCGGAGAGGAAATGCTGGCTTCCTAGGGAAAAAAGACCCGACTGCTCGCTGGAGACAGTGGGACGGATCTGAGGTGATCCTTTCATCTCGATCGCAGCCAGGCCACGACGGAACAAAAGTCAATCCAAATGAGTTGCTATATTTTGCCTCCAGTGCAGCAGCTCCTTCCAAATTAGCGTGTGCGCTGCACTAGTTGCTCCTATTCGATGTCGATCCCACTACTCCTTCACTTTTATTGGGCTGACGTGTGTGTCAGGGAAAGAGAAAAAAAGGAGCTATAGCTTGGAGGTAAAATGAGTTAGCGGAGCTGAGCTGGAATGATTGTTCCGGGGCGTATCCACTTCCCGGGATCAGAATAAATAATTTCGCCAAAGAGAGAGAGAGAGAGAGAGCGAAAAATGCTAATGATAATGAAGCAGCGGGAGGGATGCATGTAAGTGGAAGGCGTAATTTCCGTTCATTGATTAGCGTCTATTTACCCAAGGGAAGCTAGGCTTCGTTTCGTCAACCTGAAAGGCGGCATGACATTGAGCAAGTCATAAAAAAGTGTGCGGGCGAATGAGAGAAAACACTTTTTTTTATTATTAGTCGTGGAGAAAATGAGAGAATGTTTTTAAAGATAACAGTAATAATTATCGTGCAGTTTTTTTGGGGAATAAATACGACCCGAATCGATGATACATGTGTGGCCAAGGTGGTCATAAATAAGTGACATGGACTAGAGTACTTTGTAATATCCAGGTGGCTTTTTCCCACTGGGAAGAGGTTAAAGCTGGAAACTCCAGAATTGTTTCGTAGTCTTTAAATTTTTCATGGGGTAATGTGAAAAATTGTGAAGAAATATCGGCAAATAGTTTCCTAGCTTTTTGCAGGACTTTTTATTTCCAGGGGAAGGTAAGAAAGGCAGCGGTAGTATCATAGTGGTATAATCCACCTGGACGATTTCCCACCCGCGTGAACCTTGTTCCCTGTAGGGTGAGAAGTCAAAGTCGAAATGGAAGGAATAACTCAATGTCGGGCATGACTGCCTATCTATATGACCAGAATTGAATTGATCATTACATGGCAAATCTAAGTAGGTAGGTGAAACTAATCCCAGGTCTGGAGAGAGTGAAGGGAACCATTAGGGCGATCTCATTATGTCATAAAGTATTTAATGAGGAATAATAAAACAAACACTTTTTCCCCAGCGTGGGAAGCAAGCCGATAATATTATGGGGAGTCATGTTCTCATTTCTATATGTCGCACTTTTTTCCATGTTTCCACGCTAACCCAACCCATAAAACTTGGGAATTGCGATGTAGTGCTTCCCATAATTATTATTGCTCCATTTTCATGTCAGCTCACACTCAAGAAAAACGAGAGCGGGTTGAAACATTTTCTCGGAAATGTAAACAAGTTTCCCCCCCAGAGTGGGATGGAGTCCAGCTCACGTCGTATAACTCGTAAGGCGATATATCTACGACTATGGGTATTTTTTCACAACTCCACTAAGCTTAACATTTGCAAGAATTCTTATCGGTAACGCATAACTACTTTCCGTAAGGAAGCTTGTAGTATTTGTCCCACGTCTGGTTCAAGATACTCTTCTCTGGGGATACCTGCACAGGGTGCATCAAATACAATGCATGAAAAACTTCCAAAGTTACTATGCTTCAAAAAATTGTCATTTTTTATTGCGTGAATAAAGGCCAATCAAGGAAAAAATAAAAACTCTTTATAATGATTTATATAATATCGATTGATTTAGAATCCGCTGATGGCGGCGGAGAGAGATTTGCGGGCGTTGATTCTTCCGTATCCGTAGATGTTGTTGGGGAAGGTGGTTGGTGGGGTTCCTCCGCAGGTGCTGGCAGAGCCGAGGTTCCTGTCGGTGTTCTGGGAGAGCAATCCCTTAACTTGGTCGAAGGTCAAGTTGGGGTTGTTGGCGAGGAGGAGGGCAACAGTTCCGGAAACGTGGGGGGTGGCCATGCTGAATTGGAAGTAAATTTTTGACTTAATTACAAGGTAATCATGAGGAAACTTTATCGTTCACTTTTGTTTATATTGCCTCCTACCTGGTTCCGGAGATGGTGTTGTAGGCGGTATCGCTGGTGTACCATGAAGAGCGGACGTTGGATCCTGGAGCAGAGACATCGGGCTTGACGGCTCCACGGACGGTGGGTCCCCTGCTGGAGAAGGATGAGATACCANTTCCGGAGATGGTGTTGTAGGCGGTATCGCTGGTGTACCATGAAGAGCGGACGTTGGATCCTGGAGCAGAGACATCGGGCTTGACGGCTCCACGGACGGTGGGTCCCCTGCTGGAGAAGGATGAGATGCCATCAGCATCAGTGGTGGAACCGACACCAATAACATTCACATTGTCTCCAGGTGAGTTGGCAGATCCGCAAGATGGTCCAGAGTTACCCATGGCGAAAACTGGGATGATTCCAGACGCTCTCCAGGCGTCGATGACAGAGTCGTACCAGTTGTCTCCCTATATTTCAAAAAACGAACATTGTCACAGTGTGGTAGTATTTTCGGATCGCTAGTTATTACCATGAGTTGTCAGTACCTGACCACCTCCCCATGAGTTGGAGACGAGAGCGGGGGCAGCGTTGCAGTCGGCGTTCTAATAAGGGTCATTCAAGGTAAAGTTTAAGCATGAGCGGACAGTTATGCCTAAATAGGAGGCGTTAAAATCAACCTACCTGTCCGCTGGCGTCCGTCGGACAATTGATGAATTGACCGCATTGAGTCAAAGCGTTCTCAGTGCAAGAGGCGTGAAAATAAATTATTCCATTTTAGAATCAACGATATCTTACTCATTTTATCAAGCATGGTGTTCACGACGCGTTTGGGGTCCTTACAGTTGGGTTGGCAGTCCTGCAATCAAACAACAGAAAAGAAAGGATTAGTTCAGTCTTAGTTTTATATTTATAAGTGATGAGAAGTCAAACACTTTCATAATTTCATAAACACCTACTTGCTGTAGGGGTCGAACCATCCCTTGGCAGAGCGGAAGTTGTTCCTGCAAATAAAAGACAAAAATTTTAAGCGTCTGAATACCAAAAAATTACATGGGAATGAATAGATTTTTCTCTTAATGTCATTATCTCTTGCTTACCTGAGAGCCTCGTGGGTGTACCTCACTCCAGTATCAATGGCAGAGACGACGACACCAGCTCCATTGTTTCCTCCGGGAAGAGCCCAAGCAGCTTCAGCTTC
>JAHZNH010001783.1:0-21591 GCA_027744355.1 Tyrannoseira gladiata | reverse complement strand
GAATGGCGTCCGAGAGGTCAAAGGTCGTTGTTAAGAAATTATATGCCACCTTAATTTTTGGATTTTTTCATTCACTAAACTTCATGTTGTGAACCTGGAAAAGTTACCTACATGTGTTTCAGAATCTGGGTTACAGCATGAGAGAAAAAAATTCCAGCAAACATCTCCAAACATTTGCCAAAAACCATTTTTGAAAGTTGCAATAGGGTGGCATATAATTTCTTAACTGGCCTTAGTGTTCTCATGTTTGTAGCTATATAATGTTTTTAATGGCCCATCATGATTTTCCGTGGATGGGAGCCATCATCATTTATAGGCACCACTATCGCCAGGCCAGCAAAGATTTATGTGTTGGCTTTAATGGTCAATTTTAAGGACACTTTGAGCCGAGCTTAAGTTTCAGGCCTTCAGGAAAAAAATTGGTGTATCACTGAGAGTAAAAAATATTCTCTTTGTTTTTAAGACATTTTTTCATGGGAGTTTTTCAAGCGTGAAGCAATTAGTAGTATGGAGGGGATGTGGATGTGTCCATGCATTTCGGAATCCTAGTTAAAGCGATCGCGTATCATACTTAATACTGCTTTTGTTTTAAGCTCAACCAGACGCAAAAATGTACGGACATTTTGAGCTGCGTCCCGAAGTCCAACATTGCATTTACAATGATTGTTTTAATGACTCGCGCTTTTATTACGTCTTTCGAAGACTCGACGAAGGAGACCTTGTGAAAAATCGCGTTGGATAAAAAATTCGGGATTTCCTCCTCGAAACGCGAATAGAGAGACTAATAAATGTACCATATAGCACTGATGCGAATGTCCACGAAAATTCCCAGAATTCTGACTCCTGGCTTTGGTCTCATTAGAATATGAAATTCATATTAGGGGAATTAATGCGCGGTAGGAGTGAAAAAAAATTCGTGGAAATGAGAGAGTCGTTACAATCTCCCGGAACAGAGCTATTCAGCTGACTGACTTAATGCATCATCGTCGTCATCATCATGATCGTGATCATTATGGCGAAAGGCGAGATATTAATGCAACTTCGCTGTAGCGATAAGGGAAGGAGGGAGTGGCAAATCTAGAATATCTGGAATTTCTGGGATTAAGATCTGGATGGAAATGGACGAACCAAGTGAGTGAATAAGTTCTATTGTTGGCCCACACTCGCGCTCGTGACTTTCTGTCTTCCGCTCTGGCCTGGTCTGGCCTGACCGCAAAATTTTTTGGGCTGGGGCTGGCACTCGAACTCGAGCAGGAAAAGGGAAACCATAAAAACCCAAACTGGAACAACGACATATCATACCACTATGCACAGAATGGAATGAATACAATACAATACGTGGCCAATCCATGGAAGTGGACATTGGATGGAGCCAACGGGGAACCTTGAGAAATATCTTGGAACAGTTGATAACTCTAATCAAATGGGCTATGGGCATTCCTCGTTGGAAAAATTGCACTCCGACTCCTATACGAATGCCTTTTGATGCCCTCTGGAACACATGGAATTTTATTTTGGAAGGAAAGTGCATCCTGGGTAATGAAAATGGTGATGAATTGTGGAAGCGTGTAATGCATTAATGAAAAGGCTGAATGGACAAAGTATTCCAGATTGCAGTTGGGGGATTGTGACTTTTGACCTTGAGGCTTGCAAATCGCTCTCTATCTATAAGGGGACTATTATTACAGTTTAGTGCTACTTAATTACGATGCGAAATGGTTGAGGTGCCAGTAAGCAGTAAATTTTTTAATTGATGGGGATTGGGAATAAGGAGAACTGAAAGTAATGGGGAAAGGCAATTCACTATCGAATAAGTCACCGTCTGTTACACTTCCAACTGTACAAGGACCTGCGCATCTATCCACCCACGCACGTAATCCCAAGCGCCACTATTAAAGTCCGTTTATCCCATCGATGGTCTTCCTTCCTCCCATTTTGGGGAAGTTGATATTGAGTAATGATGATCGAATCCTATGATGCATTTGTTCGTGCCTGTTGCGGCAATCAAACCGTGGACAGGTCTCAAGAATGGATGCTTTGGCGTGACTTTTTTCTGACTTGGGCTCCTTTTTCATCAATTCATGATTCCACCAGTCCATTAAGGAATGGAGGAAGTACTATTAAGTGTGATCGGAAAATGAATGGCAACGACAATGACAAGACGTAACAATGTCAATTACAAGGCTTGAGTAATTCTCAGGCGCGAAACCTGACTATTTTGCAGACTCCTTTGAATAAATATGTACATCCAGCATTTTTATCGATATTCCATCGTGGCTCATAAAGTTACGTAATGGGACAATCATAATCACAATTACATAAATACTTCAATGGTGAGTGGGAATGACAGAGAGTGGAAGAAGTTTTCGGCTTGTAATTTATCCAAACTAAATGATCCCAAATCCCAATCCCAATCGCCCAACCAAAGAAACCAATGTCACACGACACGATAAATTGTTGGCCTGGCCTGGCCTGGCATGCAATTTGCTAAATGATAGAGTCGAGTCGATCCTCTCCCTCCAAAAAAACAACTAGGCTTTTGGACTGACTCGCCTTGGATTTGGATTGGAGTGGAATGGAGGGAAGGAAGTCAGATACTTCTCATTCGTCATTCCATTCCCAACACCTCAGTGAAGAAATGAATGGCGATGGCGAGACGAAACGAAACCACAAGAAGAAAATTATGGAGTTGCTCTGAACAAATAATGAAGAATTGTCCTTAGGGGCTGTCCACTTCAAACATCACGCAAATTTCGGGATTTTTCAGAACCCCCCACCCCCCTTTGTCACGCTCTTATGCATTATTGGATAGGGTATACGAAGCCTTACATGTCAGGCAAAGCCTTAACCCCCCACCCACCCTTTTTGTCAAAGGTTTGATATGGACAGCCCCTTAAGATTGGGAACTCGCATTATGTATTTCTTCACCATTCAGCCAGAGACGGTGTCTACGCCCTTCCCAAAAGAGAGATTGAAGTCTGGGGAAGTCAACTCGCTCGCTCACAGTTCGCAATAAGACGAGACAATGGGAGCTCATATCGCATCGTTATCATATGACTCTTACAGTTCACTGCCAATGATATGATGATGACCTCGTCGACGCAGTAGTAGATTCTAGGACTAAAAGTAAAAATGAGAGGGATTTAAGTAAGCACTCGGTACTACTGCTTCTTAGGTCAATCCACCAAATTTGCCAAATTGATGACTGCGATGATCTCTCTGAATTCGTGTTACACGAGTGGGAGATGATTGGCCGTAATTTTTTCCCCGGTCATTAACTCCACAAGACCCGGTTTTGGTTCATTAGTAATGGGAGACCTTCCTTGTTTACAAATCGATATTCGATCCACCATCCCACCTTTTTAGGATTTCTCTCTTTTGCTTCCTCTCCGTCTTCCAGATCTCCGTTTTTTGTGGAATGGGATTGCGAGTAGCAAGTTACAAATTGCGGTGTAACTTGAACCGGTATAGATGCATCATTCCTGATGATGATGATGAGTACAATAATGCATATGCGTGCTTCGTCAACATAAATTAGAGCCCCGTGTAAGAGGAAGATATTCATGAGGTGAGGTAATGATCTTCTGGGGAAATAATCATGTTCGAGCAGCTCCGCATTTAGTAATTTGAAAAGCTTGTTCTTTTCTATTGCAGACGCAGATTCCAAACCAAGACGCCAATTCACGGACTCCGATATTTTATCGGAATATTCGGGGGCTGTAGATACACACGTCACACTTGTACTAACAATTGTTGTAACAGGAGAACCTGCTGCTGCAGCCTTTGAAAAAAATGGAGTAAATTTCGTATTCGTAATCAGAATCAGCGACCTCAACCTCAAGTACTGGACATATCCTAAAGTTGATTTCATTCCGATTGGCGACAAAACAAATTGGCTCTCAGGCTCAAATACTGCGCTTTCATTCAAAATATAAAGAAATAAATTGGACAATCAAAATCTTCAATCCAAGTCATTTTTTCCACATTCTGCCCACGGAATTCCCCTCTAAAGCAATTAATTCCAGGCCCAGTGATTACTACACCACATTTCCTCCATCCATCGAATCGCCCCACCGCCTGACGCTTCCTGGTAGACAATATCCTATTGTTCTGAAAAAAATCCCATTGGGATCAAATCAGACCACACTAGACAATGCCGCGCTCTATTATATTCTTTGGAGTCACGTAAAGTAACCCGCAACTTTCCGACTCCAGATCCAGCGCCAGTGCCAGATCAAGCAAATAGTCAATGTTCAGGTGTCAAGGACAAAGGAATAATTGATTTCCCACCGGGACAGGACAACCCAACCTCTACTTGAGTGGTCTGGACACTGGTTTCCATTATCTGTCTATTGTTTTACATGACGCATCATCACGATCATCTCGATCACGATATATGATGCTCATCGAAAAATTGCGATACCACGTTCCGATACGGGAATGCTCTTTGTTTTCTTTTCCGCACAAAAACCCAATCATTTCCAGGTTCCAGTCACGAGAGAGGGAAGATATGTAATGTCCTCGCTCTCCCTAATGCAAAAGTAAGGTAATATATTTACATCCATCTCCCAACCGCCAAACTTCCTCATTTGGCTTTTTCCTGTGGCCGGAATATCATATTCGACTCATTTCATCATTTTCCCTTCAATTTTTTTCAGTTCCCAGTCCATCAATCAAAGCCCCTTTGGCTTTGACTGGCAGTGTGCAACCATGCTGCGTTGACAGCCTCATTTTCCCAGAGACAGTCAATCAACCGATTTACCGACAGTTTTTTCAACGAAAATTCGGAGCGACAAAAGAAGGAAGTTGACAAGAACTTTCCCAGCAATAAATTAATTCTCTGTTTGACTTTGACTCGCTTTCCCCAAAGAAGCACTCACTCACTCCCTCACTCAATCTTCCGTCTTTTTCGTTTCATTGGCCCTAATTGACGCTGCTGGAGCATGTCACGACTTTATAGTTCCATATAGGTACAAGATTGCTGCTATTTAGTTTTTATTCCGCGAAGAACCCTCCCCCCGCAATATTCCTTTTCATCTTTCCCCTGTACTGATCCCACACCAATGTGAAGTGGAGTGGAGCGTAAGAAAAAATGTCAGTGAGCTCGAGTTCTCTCCAGAGTCTCCAGATTGCACCAATAAAAAAGAATATAAAAAACCCTGGGCTGGGTAGAAGGTGAATCTGACCCGACCCGACTCCAGTTTCCCGCAAGTAAATATTTCCTATTTACTTGCGCCGAGGAATTACTCAAGCAGGCTTTCCCTCCCATTTCCTGTTTTGTTCTGGGAGACAAAGGAGCCCAATATTTAATGGGTCCAGCACGTGGCTGGAAATGAGCACGTATAAAAGCGGAGTGCAAATAAATATTTTGGTCGTCCCCACTCCCCACATTCCCCGCCAGCCACCGGAGGCAAGAGAAACGCCAATCCATCTAAAAAAAAATGTGATGTATGCAAACCCCCCCAAAACAAATTAAAATTGCAGAGGTCTCAGAACATTTCTACTTATTTGACATTTTTTCCTCCTTCTTTTCCAGGAGACCACCTCCAATCCAATGCTCGAGGGAGCAAATTACTTTTTTCTGTGAATGCCCAAGAAATTTTGCAATTTCTAAGGAAGATCATTAACATTTCATGGGGAAAAACACCCACCGTCATTGCCACTCACACGGGGAAAAAATTCCACCTCAGTCAGATTCAGTTTAGATTCTCTCGGCCAAAAATTGCCTCTTCGGATCGGAGATGGGCTCGAGATGATTAGGAATACGTAATTAAACCACATTGTTAACCAGGGTTGCGCAATCCCCGTGATATAATTGGGATCACTACTAACGAGGCAATCATTAAAAATCTCTGAACTGAGAGTGAGTGGTCAGCTAAATTCTAAAGTATTCTCTGTTCTCATTCGAGTAGTCCTCGTATCACGCAATCGGATTAGAATTGGTGGATCCCATTCTCGAAAAAAAAATCTTCAAATCCCATCCAAATACATCCAATCCAATCCTTCAGACCAGATCAATTTCAAGTTGGACAATATGGCGAATTTAAATTAGATTGCATAATGCTAAATACCACGAGGGCACTTCAAAATCGAAGAGCTAAAAGGCTAGTAAATACATAAATTTGTATACCGTATTCTCGGAAATAGAGTACCAGCGTTCAATCAAATTTTTTAACCTAGACTCCCCGCGTTCTATTTCAGACCCGCGCTTTATTTCAGGCCCGCGTTCTATACTTTTCTTACCAGCATAGGACCCAAAATTTTCCGTTTTTTAAATATTTTCCTGGTAGGTCAGTCAATTGAGCCTTTAATTGTACAAAATTCTAGGCATGCAACGTATATAGTTATAAAGGTAGTGTGAAGGTTCAGATGTTATTTTTACGATAAGCATCGGGAAAAAAGAGGATTAGCCCGGCGGTCTATTAGAAATGCGCGTTATATTTCAGACCTGCGGTCTATTTAAGGTCCGCGAACTATTTCCGAGAATACGGTGTACGATTTTTTTGTACTCACTCATGCCGACCGAAGTTCACGCTGAAGCACGGCATGAATTTCACACGACTGTCATGATGTCAAATCAAAGAAGAGAATCTGAACTTATTTGCGCAGTCAGTTTTGCGGTTTCATAACTAGATTCTGATCCAACCAATTTTCAGCCTGTTCAAACTAACATAAGTATCTACATAGTTTAATCCCCAGCTCGACCGAAAGCGTTACCGCTTAACGATCAGTGTATCCTTAATCCTTGCATTTAATCGCATCGTCACCGCAAAAAAGATAAATTTCTCTCGATCTCGATGATGTAACTCCTGTTGAGAAAATTAGCACAGGTGAACATAGACTGAGATTTTGAGATCAAGTCTTGTTTAAAGTTTGAGCGAAACCGCAAAGCCCTCCGCACCTCTGCATTTCCCAATGAAAGATGAACATTCTTTCCGAGGATGAGTGGAATGGAGCGAGTTGGATTGGAGTTGAAGTGTTTGCCCAACTGAACTTCAGAGCAACCTAATCCATTACCTAATTGTTTTGGCTAATAGCTTTCGCTTATGGGTATGGAATTGGATGTTACGTAATTCTCCTGTGGATCTTGCTGAATTCCAGACTCTGGAGATTCGTTTAGATATCATCAGAAAGTAAATGAAAGTGTGAATAGGATCCATCCACATCATCCCTTTCAAAAGAGATGGATGAGTTGAAGCGTGCGCTCGCAAAATTACACTCTCGGGAAGCGCCACCAGATCAATTCATTGTGTTGCATTGTCCTCGGAACAGTTCAAGTTCGAGATCATGCAGTCGAATGAGAAAATGCTGTTGTGAATGCAATTACTTATGTCGCTCTTTTGTCACCTTCTGATCTTAAACGCCTCCTCCAAACCAAACAGTCAATTCACGATCATCCTCATGAAAGTCGTGACTATTTCCACTATTTATGCATTTTAAGTGGATTTCTCGATGCATTCCAAAATGGTAATCGATCGATCGATAGACTTGCCATCAAGCACCAAGGTTAAGAAACTTTTTATAATGTTCGTGATCAACACTCTCCTCAAAGTCCACTTTGACCACCTTAATCCCATGATGTTCGTGCTCTCCCCCTTCGTGTGTGCTCCCCGCGTGATTAGGATCCGCATTGTGTGGCAGCTCGTCATCAATCAACTCCGCTGGGGGCTTGCTCATTGCAATATTGCCGAGCTGGAACTCGGAGGAGAAGTCCGCACTTGTCAAGGAGTCCGACCTGCCGGCGGTTTGTTTGATGTAGACGGCACACAGGTAGTACCCCACCACGAGCCAGAAGTAGCGGCGGGGATTGAGCGCCTTTGGTTGGTTGGAGGGCCGACCTCCTCCATTCCTCCTGTTCACTCCACTCCCAGGCATGGTGCTGGAATGGAGGAATTGCTTATGGCACAAAGGTTCAAAGATTTATTAGTCGTTTCTTATTTTGTCGTGTCACCAATTTTCACCGTTTCATCTTCCCCCAAAGAAAAGAATCCAATTTAATAAAGGGGGAAAGTATAAAGGTAGTCGGTTCGCTTAATAAAATGTCACCGTTCATCAAAGAGGTGAAGTGGAGCCTTCACTCTTCAAACAAACAATTCACTTTTTTATCCCGGGAACTAAAATACGTAGAACACGACGGCTTGTTGAGATTTTGTATTTCTTTATTGCTCAACGCCCACTCACTCACTCACATTCGGTTTCTTCGGGGCTCATTGAGCAGGCTTATTAAAATCCCGAAACCAAGGATTTTTTTAATAATCGCAGATTCAGAAGTACACCCTCAAAAGAAAAAATCTTCCAAGGATTAGGTCTCGATGACGCGCGAAAAAATTTTTCGGGAATATGGATATCAATATCAATACCAATCCTTTTTTATCCAACGGAGGAGAAGATGAATGAGCTTCTGGTTCTGGGTTGGAGACCCTTTTCCATGATGTCACTTGAGAAATGCCACGTCACTGGAGTTGAACCTGAAATAGAGAATAGCACAAAAATTTATTAGCAATTAAGTTTGGTAAATAACTAGTGCTTCAAATATTTGATTTGATTTAGATTGACGGGATGGATTTTCGTGCACACGTCTTCGCTAAAAAACCACTGCACCAGGAAATTCAGTACGTAAATCAGGACTTCAACCGGAAACCGTGGTTTTTACGACGATGAGGATGACACTGATATGATGTCTGGTGCCCACGCACTGATTTACTGATATGAAGTTTAGTCCGTGAAACGAGACTAGTGACTCGATAATTTTCTTGATGTTCTTAAATATCAGTGCACCGTATTCTCGGAAATAGTTGGCGGACCTTAAATAGAGCACGGGGGTATAACTCCATTAATCGAATAAAGCGCGGGCCTGAAATATAACGCGGGTCTATAATAGGACTCCACTTTTTTGCCTATGCTTATTTTGGAAATAGCACTGAAACCTTCACGTTAGCCTAAGAACTAGGTTTGAAGTTAAAATATGTCTGATGCAGGCATGATTTAACCAAACTACTTGAAAAACATTGGTAAAAAGGGAAAATTTAGGGTCTCGCACAAAAGGGAAAGAATAGAACGCGGGCCTGAAATAAAGCGCGTGTCTGGAATAAAACGCGGTTGCTCTATTTCCGGGAATACGGTAATAACATTTAGGCATGCTTTTCTTGAAGTTTCCATACTGAATTAATGGGTTGTGTTTTGTAGTTGTTGTGACGCATGATGTATGATATCGATATCGAGGATTCGACGAAGAGATGAGATCGCTCTTTTATATGCCTTTCATATGCAAATTCTTCTTCAGATTTCAGTCGAACCCTAACCTTTCACTTTCCATTCTGCTGTTCACTCCCGGGATGCTAGCAGAGAGGAATCGTGATATCGTGTCAAAAGTCTGGCCTGGTCTGTTCTGAGGGGAGCTCTGCTTCTAAGAAAATATTTCCGTGTATTCTTTCTTCTCGAATTTTATTTTCGTGCCCGATGTTCGATTTGATCCCTCCTGCATGAAAACAGAGATTGTATTTGTATGACGATGATGATGAGGGGCTTGTTTAGTCCTTCGCGAGCAATATGGTCGTATGGCGAACTAAACCAAACCATAGGATCAAATTTGAATTTGAGGGATTTGGGGGGAAAATTCTCCGTAAATGTTATTACTTTCCCTCCCACTTCCCATTAGGAATGCTTATTCATTGTGCACGAGGCGCAGATCAGCGCGTGCATGACGGAATTAGTTCTGGAACATGGAAGCGAGAAGAAC
This sequence comes from Tyrannoseira gladiata, assembly GCA_027744355.1. Taxonomy (NCBI): domain Eukaryota; kingdom Metazoa; phylum Arthropoda; class Collembola; order Entomobryomorpha; family Entomobryidae; genus Tyrannoseira; species Tyrannoseira gladiata. The sequence goes on along the minus strand of JAHZNH010001783.1, from coordinate 11,852 downwards.
AATAAACTTTGATGGGGAGCAGGAGCAGGACTCCGCAAATCCCTTTCATTCTCCCAAGCTTCAATGATTTTCTTTGATACGGTACAGCATTGCACTGGAAGGAAAAATCACCGTCAACCTCAGTCATGTCATGCCACCAGAGTCTCCGACCAGACCACCGCACCACTACTGGCAAAAGAGAAACAATGAATACGTAACGTAATGCCTCATGTTGCTTCACTTTTTCGCCAAATTCCCAAATTCATTTCGCCCCCAGAGGTAAGCAGAAATAGAATCAGACTCAGAAGCCAGACGTCAAGTACCGCGATTTCGGGGCAATGTGAGAATGAATTAGAGAATTATAAATATTTCAAATCCTCGAACATCCACTGATTCAAACAATTTATTGTTCTATATTCGCGATTTTGTAAAAAATGATGCGATGAGAGGATGGCACAGTACGGTGTGCATGACATGTGAGCTCACCCAACCATGTCAAAACAACAAAGAATAGAAATGAAACGCAACTCTGCTCGGCGTTCTCCCCATTGAGGATGAGGATACACCACATATTTTTATTACTGTTACAAACAAAGAACGTTAGCCAAAGAGGATGAGAGGAGGATACGAACTGCTCAAGTCCATCTGTCCAACATCATAAAAGATCACATCATGGCTCAGCAAATCTGAGCGTATGCTTCAGAAATGTGAAATCTTCAAGAGAGTCGTCTTCCTACATGAAACTATTCAATGGGAAAATTGAGAATTTCGGAAGAGAACACAACATAACCAATTCTATTTCGAAAGTCTGAGCTGATCCTCATCCCATTGTAGTGACACCCTAGTGGCTGCAGGTAGATCAAATTATGAAGAATCTCATTCCGCAGCCTAATTTGATAATATAATGATCCATCCATCCATCCGCATTGTTGTGACGGGCGGAGTAAAATATGACTCAGGAATTGAGCCGAGCTCCTCATCCTCATAATTCAAATTTCCTTTGACAATGCGAATGCATACTCCTAGAGTCGAGAGTCAAGACGTCGGATGGAAAGACGACTCAGGAAAAAAATCATCTTTTGGAAGGAAGGATGAAGCCTCCTCAGTGATGTTGTGATGTATGATGGATCTCCCTCCCCAATGGAAAGGGTACAGAGCGTAGGGATCACCGCCGTATTAGCTAATTGAGCTTATCAAAGTCGATCCCCATTATCATCATCATTCATCAAAAAACTACAAGTTTAGTAGATTGTAAAGTATCGAGTACACATCGTAGCATAGCAGAGTTGGTTTGTACTACTCTCATGCAAAGGAATTTGTAGTGGGGTTTTTTTATTGCTCCACCTTCATATTTACTTTGGCGATCACAGCCACTGCAATTTTGACCTCAACATTCACGTCTCACTCCCTACCTCCCTCACCTCAGTTCAGTTCGTTCCTCTGGCTCTAGGCTCTAGCTAATCCTCCCTGACAAATTTGCTGATAATGGACTACGAGCATAAACACGAGGACTGAGCACTGGCCATACTTATTTTATTCAATTGGGTACAGCAATGCAGCAAAAAAAAACTTCAGGAAAAAGTAGTACAGGGCAATGGCAATCGCTACAGCTTGAGAAAAAATGAAGCTAGCTAGTTAGATAGATACCTACCACAACTAAATAAGCTAGTAGAACTTCTAAGACTCTAGTTCTAGTTGGGTTGCATGCTCATTGCGGTACTTCTTAGTCTCACTCTCTCACTCACTCAGTCATCGTGTTTTCGTGTTATCTTTATTTCGCAGGGAAAACTTTCAATGAAAACTCAGCCCATGCCCATGCAAGCTCTTGCTCCTTTCCGTGCATCTCAATTTCAATTGAGCTGAACTAAACTAAAGCTCGCTTCTAAAGCTGGGCTTGGAGGTAGCAATAGCTGCAAAATCCGTGCAAAATAATGAACGATGCTTCGTATGAATCTTCCTTAATGGACTGAGGTAAATATTAGAGACATCATCATCATCATCATCATTATCAATGGTCGCGAAGTGAATCATGATGAAGTTGGCGAAACGGGAAGCCGCATGATCAACGATCAAGTGCAAGTCGAGCCAAGTCAAGACCAAAAACCTAGACCACGCCACACCACCACCACCACCACATCTCTGTCTGCATCAAGGGGAAGCAATAAATTCATGAGGGATACGCATACCTCCTCAAGAGCTATCCCCCCAATGAGAGGGAAATATTATTGCAAGGGATGATTTTTCAAACCTCAATGCAATGCAATGGCAATGGCAATGCCAATCCTTAACACTGACTGACAAAGTACTCACATTACTATACTCATACTCACTTCAGAAGTTTGAAGCGACAAGGGAAGGATGACGAATTGCCCATATCTCCTACAACTTTACAGCCAGTGCAGTGTCAGTGTGGTTTTAAAATATATGCCTGGTGGGGATGATGATGATGATAATAATTCATAAAACAGGTAGTAGCAATAATACAGCAACATCAAGAACCAAAGCCAAGCCTTGATATTTTTAGCCTGGGAAGGTGGCAGGTATTAAGGATGAAAATGAAACTCGAAGAAAATTATCTGAGCGAATAAGTATTTTAAGTACGCGTCTCAAAAAACACTTCTCCTTTTTTTCAATGTCCCTTGTACAATCCGTCAGCGTCAGGATCGTAGGTTTAGCCTCACTTTAAGCATGATGGTGCTGGTGATGATGATAATGACCGAGCTTTGAAATATTTATGGGATGCGATGCGATGTGAGACATGAGACAAGTCAAGACGGAGAACATTTGAGTTGAGTTGGGGAGGGGATACCTACGCCAAATAATAACTTTTGCAAAAAAAGTCTAGAAGTAGTAGTGACATGATTACCATTCTATTTCTGGTGGCGCTCGATGTCGATGTAGGTATAAAAAAGCAAGAATATTTTGCAAAAAAACAAAAACCTACTGAAGTATTTAAAATGGACTTCATTCTTCCTCCATTTCTTCGTCCTGACTCCTCAGTGAGTAGGTAATGGGAGTATTATTCGCAATGAATGTATTAAATTGTAAAACATTAGGAAACATGATCATTCATCACCAGCCAGTGAGTGCCTCGCTCGTCCTGTCGCGAGATGACAATTTTTTTTTCTTGCCAGACTGACGCACTGAGCACTTACATTATCCCTAGGCCTCTGGGACAATCAAAAAAACAAGGTAAATTCCTGTGGTCTGAGATGCTGAATGCTGAATCTTGTCGCAAGTCTTAAAAGTCAAGTTTAAACTTTCATGAGATCCACATCCAAACTCCAAGAGTAATAATATTGTAATCTTGTTTCTCCATCAGCATTTCCATCAGGAATTCTATTTTTATGGAAAAGTTTTGCAAAAAAATATGTTCACGAGTTGTAAGTCTCACGAAGAGGAAGGTCGTTAGTCACCGACAAAAGAAATTGAAGACTTGAATGGAAGTGAGTACATCTATAATTCAACGAGCTTAAGTATTAAAAAGGTACATTTGTTCGGCTGGGTTTTGTGATCACTCCTTTAGATCTTTGAAGCTTTTAAGGGTCTCAGAAGAAAAATAACACGCCTCAGGCTTGCGAAATACTCCATAATGATGACAAAAATGTCTTGAGTGGATTCCCATTAAAAAATGTTTTGGAGGAGGAGAGCATTTACTGCAAATGCTCGATGGGGGGATGGATGGATGGATGTCCCCGTCACATGAAAATGGAATGGGGAATCGAGAGTGGAGTGGACTGGGCCATCCCCTCAGTTGCCATTCTTACTTACTAATGGCCATAGTTGTTCATAGCGATGCCCGGCGTATTGGCAATTTTGCCAATACGCCGATTCAAAGTTAGCCCTGCCACGTAACCATTGCTATGCAAACCAAGNAATGGCCACTTTCGATTGAGCAAGAATCATGGAGACATCGAGATATGGTCGATGCGATGGCTACAATAATTTCTTGAGCACGTTCCCAATTAATTCAGGAATTCAGCATAATTCATTTGATAGCATCATGATCATGAAGACATCTTGTAATAAAATTCTTGTAACGCTAGTTCTGCCCGATCCGGCTCTCTGGAAAATTTCCAGTCTCCACTCTCCACAAAATAAATAAGCGTGAATTCCTGTTTACCAGAAAGACTTCACAATGACAATGAAGTTGATGCTTGATTTTGATGATTCTGCCAAAAATGGCAAATTGCGAAACAGATTCAGATGCAACATTCAACTCGTACTTGGCTTTCAGCTCGAGTACATTCAAAATGAAGCCTTGATTCTCCAAGTGAAGCATGGAATTCGGCGGACTAACTTATTCCCCTTATGTTTCTCAATTTTCTCTGATTTCTGGAAACCCTACATGTATGTAAAATTGCTTTATATTTTCCAGCTCCGCTAGGATTCCCAGTTCCAGGAAACTCTTTTTCTTGTTTTGTGGTTGTTTTCACCGGGTAAATAAAATCGGGAGAGGTGCGACTCTGCATGGCTCCCTGAAGGGGAAAGTGATTTGCATTTTTCCGATGTCGAAAATATTATTTGATGCATTTACTCCAATAATAAACTACAAAATTCAATTCTAGTTCAGTCGGAGTTGGAACAAACTTTTTTTTTCTGGCACTCTCCACTCCAATCTAAGCATCATCATCATCCACGTGCCGTGGCATGGCATGGCGTTTCCCCGTAATCGACAATCGACATTCACGGTTCGTCTGCCCGCAGCAAAACTTTTTTTCTGAACTTGAACAACTCCACTCTCTATGGTATCTTTTGGTGTGGTTGATGATGATGATTCTGCAAGGCTGGGATTTTCTAACCTTACCCAATCGGACAAATATTCCCCATCAGACATCAGACAGATCAGTTCCGCATCGATGCTCCCAAATCACAAGGAGCTATCAGACTTTTTCACATTTGCAAAATTTAGAATCGAGCAGGGTCTTCTCAATGCTCACCATTCACAATCTTTTTCCTTAAAAATTCCCATTCATGCAAAAAAATGAATCATGAACACTCTCCTGATTCACCAAGTTACGTAAAGTTCATTAAGAACTCTGACTGGGTCTGGAAATGAGCAGTTTCCTCCTCCTCGAGGAAAGACATTTCTTTCGTCTTGGAATACAATAATACTTACTTACGAAGGACGTCATTCATTCCTATCCAACGCATTTACTCCCCAATGAGTGCCATCGTGGATCATTATCATCATCAACGTCATCATGAATGAGTTCGAACGCTCATCCATATCTCTTCCCCCGCAAAAATCATCACATCTTGATTGATTGACTAACGAAGTTGAAGCCCCCACTCCTGATTTTTTTTCCTCCGAGCCCCCGCGATAATATCATTCCCCAATTTCCAATATCATTGGAAGACTCCTCGTCTTAAAAATAGTTTTCGGGGATCAGCTAACTGCGCCAAGCCAACCACATCCCATTTCCCACTTCAGAAAAAAAACTTCCTCAGGAGCTCATCACTCGCTTTCGTTTTTGAGTGGCGTGGCACTTTCTGTGGAGAATGGATTGGATATACATTTTTAGTTCATGATGGCAAGCAACAACACCACTGCCACCACCACGACATTCCTAATTGCTTTCCAGGGAAACTTCCCAAAAATAAACTTTTTCCTTTCCCGCTCCGGACTCTCCGGAGCAGGACAGGACTAAGTAAGTAGGACGTTTTGGCGGAAGTTTTCTTTAGTGCTCCTTCCTCACCTTACTTGACGTCACTTCTATTCCTTCGGGGATGTGTTTTACTCTTCTCCTCGAAAAACAAAAATAAAACGGGATAATTTTTCGCACTAAATATACATCTCCAACTCCGACCAATCTTCAGCTCAGCCCAGCCCACCTCAGCTCAGACTTTTTTTTCAAGGTCCCCAGAGAAGAATAAACTAGGGCTGTTATAAACATAAACAACGAAATGAAGCGTGCAATATGTTTTTTCACATTCCATTATTCCAATAAAATTGCAAATTCCAATATTTTCCAAGATATTTAAGCTCTACTTCACTCATATGCTCGCTCTCGAGTATTTTGACAGGGTCGCGACTCGATGCAACGCGACTGCACTGTACTGGTGATGTCCAATGCACAGCACGTCCCCATTCCTCCTGACATCCCGACATGAGCATGCAGATGCAATGATTCCTTAAGAATATGATGATGAAGAAAATGGAATATGAATCCTGACATCCTGAGTTCATGCAAAAATGCAAGCGATTCCAAGCCCAACTTCTCCAAGAAATGAAATCAACTTGGCGTAGCTCCCCGTTTCTTCCCCCGACTTGAGTTGGAATTGGAGCCCCCCATCCCGTACGGAATTATTTTTCCCTGGTTTTTCTTCTTCCTTTATTCGCGAATGCGTAGGTTTTTCAGTTCTTTAAGGACAATTACCTATGCATGAATGAGTGCTGCAGCTGAATCACAAACAAATAATGATCGTCGCATCACATCACATCACGTCTTTTGTTCCTTATCCCACTTCATCTCCTTCTCCTCCTCCTAGTTTTTATGAGCCCCACTAAATATTGCAAATCGCAATACATTTTTTATTGCATTTTGGTACACCTGCAGATAAAAAAACCTACTTAGTTGCATTGCATTTGCACTGGGCACTGTGAGTGAGTGAGTGAGTGCACTTGGTTCTTTCTTGGTCGCTGTAAGCATTATTCAAATGCATTTGTTTTGTTTTGTTTTGTTTTTTGGCATTGTACCGCACCGCAATGCATAAAAAGTCAGGAATTCGCTAAACATCAGCAAAAAAAACCTCCATGCATCCATATATCCAATGCAATCCAATCCACCTCAACCTCAGGGAAAAAAACTCACTTATAGATACGAATCTGGACGGAATTGTACACCATTTATATGTTGTCTGAGCTCATTGCAGTTTGCAGACCAGAAAAAAGATTATGCATTTGCTTGTATCTATCTTGAGCTGTGCGTATGGGCGTCGTAAAAGAATCGAGGATATGTATTTTTACTGCACACGAGATCGATCGTAAAATCCCCAAGAGACAATTCAAATCCTCCTTATCGAAAACGGCGATTGTGGATGGATTACGCAATAAAAATTATATTTTAGGTGGTGTCTAGCCATCATCATTATTGCACCTACTTATATTGCAAGTTCTTTTCTTTTGTTACACATTCAGTTTTAACGGACTCCACTATTTCAACGCTCCTTGCTTTTTCCAGCAGGTGTCCACGAGGAATCGTGGCGTGAAGAATGGATGGGATCGACGAAGTGGCAAATGAAATGAGGGAAGACCCGTATTAGTCATGTCATGTTTTTAAGATGGAACTCTGCTATTTATTATCTATAGGTATTTACTTATGAGCTCACCTTGATTCCTCATTTCATTCGGGAGAATGGAATTCAGTCTTGCTCACACAACACAATCGACATTATTCTTCCGCTCCGATCCAATGTAAACTTCGCGAGAGAAGACAAGACAGCGGGAGGCCAAGCCAAGCCAAGCCACCGTACCGTAATGTTCTTTTAGGTTCAGTGATTTTAAAAAGTCAATATTTTCCTACACTTTTTGAAGTCAGCAAGTGAGTCCCCACCACTTTTAAGGGGGGAACAGGTATATCGAATTTGGAGGGGGTGAGGGGGATAATGAGGAAATCACTTTTTTCACTGAAGAATTATTTATTACAGCAGCATTTGTCGTCCCATCATTGTTCTACTTTGCAAAAAATATCTGCAACATTAGAGCCAATCCCTTAATTTTTCTGAAGACACTTCAGTACTCAGTAGTGCACTTCACTTTGTAATAATGGAATAATCACCCATCAATTCATCAATATTGCGACAGAACTCTGCAGCAACAACAAACAACCAATCAACAATGATGATGTTGCCCTCTCGCTGTAGGAAATCTGGAAGCGAAAAAATCCTCCTTCACGCAACGAACAAAGACAAAGACTGCCGGCATCGCTGTGCCCACTATCTAGTGTGTTGTGTTGTAAATTAGTTGTGAATTGTTGCAGTTCACAAAAAAAAATCAGTTTTTTTCTAAAAAGTGCACTTTCCTTCACAAAAATTGAAGACATTAGCGCGAGTCATTAGAGTTCTTCTGTTATTTCCCACCTTCGTGTTGTGAACAGTAAATCACGCACTGCAAAAAGTTCAACTCAAAACCAGACTTTCCTGTCACTGCAGAAGCCCAGTTTTCGAAGAAATCTTCGTAAGAGAACGGACCCGTCGATCGTCACTGTTTTTTAGGACCGGTCTTTCCGCACCTGCTTCAGGCTCTTTAGTTTGGTTTGGCCCACACAACTTTACGTCAACTCACTCAGTACTTTCTGCTATTGTATCCAAGATTCACACCTGGGCGAAGAATTTTTGCTGCGTTACGTGTGCAAAAATAAATTCCAGTGGATCTGGATTTGGATCTGGATTCCCGTCCCGTCACTGCTCACTTGACTTTTCCAAGATTCCCGAAAGTGGAGAATGCCTTACAACTTTCCATTTTTTTGGTGCACTCGCCGATTCTGGATCTGGAGTGTCAGTGCAGTGGAATGTGGACTTGTCCTTTTGTCTCGGGTATTAATATCTTCCATGAAAACTTTTCCACTCACTCACTGTATCGTTCACTCATCAGCTTCCTTCTCCTTTGAAGAGAACAAAGCAATTCAGTGCAATGTATTTAGTGCTTAATGTAAGCAATCCTCCGTTTACTTGTTTCACGAAATGAGACTTGGCACACGGACGGGGAGCACGTTTTTCTTATTCAGTTAGTTAAGTTCTTTGATTTCCCTTGTCAGTTTTGTAACGTAAATACTCCTCCTGCTTACTTGATGTGGTGCACATTTTTCCTGTTCACTCGATCTCTCCGTAAATGTTTATCTGTGAATTTGGTTCAGCTCAAGGTGTGAACTGTGAATTCCACCTTTTTTGGGTCTGAGCAACCCTTTATATTTTGATTTCCTTGCTCGAAGCCAAAGCCAACCCAAGCTTTTATTGCTCTCCATTGGAGTGCTTCATCAAGACTGCTCTCTGCTCTCCGCTCGGGCTGCATAAAGTACTAGTTCTATGCATGTGAAATGAAAACTCTCTCAGACTTGACTTCACTTTGTCAGTCTCATCTCATGTCTTCGCAAAAAAATGCTGTGCTGTTGTTGCTGCTGCTGCTGCTGTAAAGCGAAACCTAACTCATTCACTCACTCACTCACTCACTACTTTACTATGTAGTCACGTTAGTACGCATAGGTAAAAAAAATTGTGTGTTTGTGCGAGTGTGTGAGGCATACAAAGACATTGGGATTGGGATGCTTAATTCACCTTCCATTCCGTTGCATCGCATCGCATTGTACTTACATTAATGCATTGAACAAAGTCGCATGCACTGATGATAATGATGATGATGATGGTTGATGATGGTAGGACTTATATTTTTTTCAAGAAAAAAAAGCCACTTCACCAGTTTCCCTTATTATTCCCCAAGTTAGTACTTCAAAGATTGCGGAGTAGGTGCCTACCTGCATGATTTTACCTTCCCTGATCAGATCAGATCCTGCGACCAGATCAGACTCATTCCCCAATGCAATGTGCTGAATGAAAATGTTAACGAAATCCTAGGATTTTTCTTTTCGATGTGGAGTGGAGTGCAAGTAAGGGCACAGCAAAAAAAACGGTCTGGTGTGGTCTGGGTTTTTGCATTCCGCTACAACATAGCTGAGCTGAGTTGAGTTGAGTCGAGTCGGTTGCTATTATTTAGCTAGATACGAATCTGACAATCTTTTCAATAATAATTCCTATTCATCCAACAATGCGCTGCAATAAGCTAATGTGGTTGGGTTGGACTTGACTAAAAAAAAGGAAGGAGACTCAGAGAGATTCAAACTCATGATACGCACCGTAAGTAAGTAGTAGTGTAGTAATTACCTTTCTTGCTGCGAACAAAAACAAGGAGTTCAATCGTGCCAATCTCAAATCAAAGAAGTCAAACTTTGACTATAAAGCCTTAGCAGTTGTATAGGGGCATTCAGAGATTTTTCCTGACAACTAAATAATCATTCAATGCACTACACTACAGTAACACAGTTCCCATTATTGAAGTGCATTGTTGCTGATGCTGCTTCTCAGCTGAACAAAAACCCCCATTTCCCCCATGGATAGTTTGTAGTTGTAGTTGGTGGACGGGAAAATAATATGGCGACGGTCATCGTATCATGTCGTGTCATGTCATAGAGTGGGAGCCGTGCACTATGATTATAATTTTTTTTCTTATGGCCCTTTCAGTTCTAGTTCTATTAAGCCCTTCAGCATTTACTTAAGTGAGTAGTACTTTATTTGGGGACTGTACAGGAGTTGGTAGTTGGTGACGTGGTTGGTTTGGTGTTGGTCACTGCCACGACACGACAAAGTGTTCAGTCTTCAGAAGTGGGATCAGTCTTAATAGGACTATAATACTTTATCCCCTGAAGTAAGGAAGGAAGCTTTAGGCGAGACCAGACCTGACCACACCACAAAGACATATCGCATTGCTCGCATCCTGAGTATTAGTTCAAGTAGCATTCATCGGCATCGGCTCATTCAGCCTCTCACTCACTGACTCACTAACTGAGTGAGTGTAATCCATTAAGGGGCATTAGCATTTAAAATATTTAGTATTGAGGAGAGCATTAAGTAGTGGTAATAGTATCAAAAGGCTTGGTTCAATTAGTTACGATAATGACATCAATAGCCCATCACAATACAATCCTCATGGCTCGATCGACTCAAGGGGTTTGGGGTAAACTTGAGCCTTTATCTAAATTTTAAGTTCGTCACGATAAAAAAAAACAGCCATCCTACCTATCGTGTTTATCTTCCCATGATTCGTGATACGGGATGGGATGAGTGAAAGATAGCAAACAATTGAATTCAATTGAGATTGGGAAGGATATGAGTTGTATTTACTCGTAGGACATACAATACAATATTCTGCTTTAATGCATGCATAAGTGTATCATCGGTATCGGTATTATCATCGGTCTCGCATACTCAGGCTTCAGGATCGCACGAAAAATATAGAGCAAAATGAATTAAATTAGTTAAGTTGAGGTGGCTTTGACTGTGGCTACTCATCATTTGAATGCGGCCTGATGTGATTTTTTTTTCAATACAGAGGGAAATGCATTGCATTGGTGGAGCTGACAAGTAATGACCACTTTCTGCTCAACGAGTGATTCCATGATTTGAGTCAAATTAGATAGTTTCCACTATGGAGATTACAGCGACAATGGTTTCAGACCTGAGTTTGACCCTTGACCTCTTCCTTAGGTACAACTTTATATGCATGGTAGCGCACGCTTTGACGTTTCCTATAGCTTTCTTGCCCGGAATGGGAAAAAGATGAGCCATCTGGCTGACTCTTTTGATGTTTTCAGCTTACGATTACATATGAAAACGCAAGGCGCGCGCTATATACGCTCAAAGTGTAGGAGGGGTCAGAGGTTTAACTCAGGTCTCTAATCATTACCATTGTGGTCTCCATAGTCGAAACTATTTAATTTGACTCATATCATGGAATAACTCGTTGAGCAGGTAGTGATCATTACTTGTGAGTTGAGTCGGATATTTTTTTTGAATATGTGCGTGGGATTTTACTGTCTCACTTCTTCCTTCCTCACTGACTCATTCTGTGGCTTGGCTTGGCTAGATAATAAAGTGCAGGTGAAGTGAAGCTAGCCCCAGAACTAAGTAATGTAAGGGATTCATTCCTTCAGGTGGATTTATTTTTACAGCATAGTTGTTCATAGCGATGCCCTGCGCGAAGTTAGCGGCCATCAATATTCGACCCGCACAAACGTGAATGCCGTACTCTTGGCCACGACACCCGTGACGTACTGCCACTTAATTGATCTTTTGAAGGGATAATTTAAAAAAAAAACATC
>JAHZNH010001782.1:0-18880 GCA_027744355.1 Tyrannoseira gladiata | reverse complement strand
TGCGTTTAAAATATTTTGAAAGATAACAATGCATGAAGTTGATTTGATTCACCTGAAACTTATCAATATTTTCTACTTTTAGCACTGGCTCCGATCACATTCGTGAAAAGGATGGAATCTGGGCGTCCCTTGCCTTCCTTTCCGTCATGGCTGCAAAGAAAGCTGGCGTCAAAGAAATTCTGGAAGAGCACTGGAAAGCATTTGGCCGCAACTACTTCCTCCGTTTGGATTATGAAAATGTAGATGGAGGAAAAGCAAACAAAATGATCGCAGATTTGGAAAATAAGCTGAGAACTAGCGATCGTGGCGCTCTCAGTGCCGAGATCGCAGAGGCTGCAAAGGCAAGCGGGGGTGGTGAAGCCGCAGAGAAATATAAGATTGCAATCACTGACAACTTTGAATATACCGATCTGGTTGATGGATCCGTTGCCAAGGGACAAGGGGTTAGACTGATTTTTGCCGATGGATTTGGAAGAATGGTGTGGCGATTGAGTGGAACTGGCTCAAGTGGAGCGACGGTCCGGGTATACCTCGAGAAGACCGATGATAACAACGTCACCGGAAAAGCTTTGGTAAATATAATTCTATTCGAAGCGCATTAAAGTTAACTACAATTCCACAACGTTCACTATGTATTTTTATTTTTAATGTTTCTAGGATGTTCTCAAGGATTTTATTGCCATCAATCTGAAACTTACAAACCTTCATGAGGTTTTGGGAGTTACTGGACCGACTGTAATCACCTAAAGTAAAAATTTTTCGAACACTACGTTCAAAAGAAAAACTCAAATCCTCGTCCTCCCATGGCAATAAAACAATTCTGCGATAACTATGCCAATTCAATTTGTTCCCTGTGGTACTGTTTCTTGTCAGTTCAATGCAAATATCATGAAGTATGACAAATCAATTTCTAAAGCTTTAACGAATTGTTAGATTGGATTATATCGAAATGCATTATAATTACAGCTATGTGTAATAGTATTTTTGGAGAATAGTAAAGTGTGCCAATAAAACAAACGCATCAATGATAAATGTTATACATACATATAAACGTCTATCTATTTGTTCTCATCATTTTTTACTCTCTGTAGCTAGTGGAGCACCTCAATAATACGAATTTAAGTTACTTTAAATTAGGTTTATTTTATCTTCAAAATCAAATACAAATTACAAATACATTTTTAGAGAGTCAGCTAACATGAAACCAAAATGTGATGTTTTCCCAATAATTCTTGTTCCAATTCATAAATTAAATTTTTAACTGGGCGATATCACGAATAGCATTAATATGAATATATACTGTTTCTCTGATTAATACATTCGATAGTACAGTTACAAATCAATCATGAATTACGAGTCATAAATTATGATTTTTTTTTTCCGGAGGACGATTTCACGTTGTCCTCCTTTCGGGGTACATTTTCAAATTTTTGATGCAGATATATTAAACCACAAATCCTTTCAAAACGTTCCTTGGTTTATAAAGATGTATGCTTGCTTCTCTTATCATGTCAGTATTTTTCCTGTACACAATTTTCTTCTCTCCAACCCCGCTTACTAGTCAACGATCAAAATAAACTTGTACGTAGCTAAATTACTGTTGTAGCCCTTACGTTTTACTTGCTGACCTGCGGAAAAAATAGGATTCCCCAGAAAGCCTAACATTGTTACAAAAATGTGAATCTCCAAAAAATACGGTTTCATATAAACAACGAGTAACGAGGTTATTAAAGACTAATTAATAATAATATGACACCAGTAAAATTAGGTGAAAGATAAAAATTTCAATTTTCGAGTGCATCTCAATGCATATGATTCATGGTAAAAGCGAGGTTTGCATGGTTCTCCTTTTTTTCTTAAAAATCAGGTACACTTCCCCGTCTCAATTTACTCCGAACGGACTCAAATCTCTCCTTCGCCCGTTCAACAGATCCAGTGCAGACGACCCCCCACTGAGACTTCATTGTCCCATCCTGCGTCTTCATTTGCTTAGTGCTCACAACGGAACTTGCTGTGGATGTGGTGCTCGCCGTAGAGTTCCTCTTGGAATACTCCTTGTAGTCTGGTGCGGGGGGTACAATAACAGGGGGTGAAGTGATCTCTTCCGGTCCTGCAATCTCAGGAGCTTTGCTAGAACTTAGCAGGAGCACAGAAGACTTTGGAATGATGATTGGATCTGGTGGAAAGACCTTTATCGCCACTGCAGCTGGTTCAGTTCCATCGCCGGATAACTTCCCTTCTAACTGGTGAACGTTGCCACTCCCGCTACTCGTTTTCTCCACATTGTTGTTATTGTTATTATTGTTAATGATGTTGTGGGAATTATTCTGCTCGTTGTTCCGTTTCTTCGTTTGTTGCCGGGTTTTGCTTGCTTCTTTGATCTCCTTTTGATCTCTTCCGGTCCTGCAATCTCAGGAGCTTTGCTAGAACTTAGCAGGAGCACAGAAGACTTTGGAATGATGATTGGATCTGGTGGAAAGACCTTTATCGCCACTGCAGCCGGTTCAGTTCCATCGCCGGATAACTTCCCTTCTACCTGGTGAACGTAGCCAGTCCCGCTACTCGTTTTCTCCACATTGTTGTTATTGTTATTATTGTTAATGATGTTGTGGGAATTATTCTGCTCGTTGTTCCGTTTCTTTGCTTGCTGTCGGCTTTTGCTTGCTTCTTTGATCTCCTTTTCGAATTCTTTTTCCCGCTCTGCGGATATCACGTATGAACTGCAATCCGTCGATACGGGTCTCTGCTTTCGCCGGGGCTCTGCTCGTAGCTCAACATCGAGCTTGTTGTCAACGTTACTCGTCAACAAAATGGAAGTTGGTCTGGAATGGCGCTGCTGAGTTACGTTCGTGTTGCTCTTATTGTTGGAGTTGGCGGTGGTAGTATTCCCAGACGTGGAAGAGACATCGCGCTGATTCAATGTATTCTCACTCTTTTCCTCCTTCTGAATTTGCTTCCCGTTCGATGAGGAAATAACATTGTTAGTGTTCTCTGATGATTTTGAGGACGTGCGATCAGTAGAGTTACTTCCCGTCTTATTACATCCATAGGAGGAACTAGAAGTGGCACTGGGGGCTGTTGTTCTAGCCGGGGACACTGTGCTAGATCGAGTGTTGCTGTTTTTCAAAATGGATTTCTTCGGAACCTTGGCCGATGATGAAATGGTGTGCTGCTCGTAAAGCCTGAAGCAGTTACTGGGAATGCTGCCTCGCCTGGATGAAGCCGTGTTCGGAAACTCAGAGGGCGCGCGTGGATGTTGGTGATGTGGAGCCGTGGAGGATGGCTCATTTTGATGATGTTGCTGTTGGTGTTGTTGCTGCTGCTGTTGGTGCTTCGGCTTTTTCAGAATGCCTTTGAGTGTAGTTCCGTCGGGATTTTTCGGAGGGGACATGCTCCCCCTTTTGGTTTGAGGTAGTACCATGATCAGCCCCTCCCCCTCTGTCGTGCTGCCTTCTCTCCGATGATGCTTTCATTTCATCCGTTATTTGCTGAGCCGTTTTAGAATTCCTCCGACTGTTGTTCCCACTACTGGGCTCTTGTCCCGTGTCCGTTTTGTTCTCGACCGATAAATTGTTTTTGCCATTTCCGTTTGTTGTGCCGTCCATTTGTTGCTGTTTTCCGTTAGTTTGTCCGTTGGTTGGGATGATGCTGCTAACTCCACTGGTACTGTTGTTGTCAGAGCAGTCGCCTAAAGACATCGGTTGCTCTTCGCTACCATCGACCTCCATAATTGGCTCAAACTTATTCTTCAAATCAAGCTTTTTAGAGACCCGTCCTCCAAAAGTCATAATGAGTTCCGCCACAGATTTTTGAGCTTCTTCGATCGTCGTTGTAGTAACCGATGCTGCAGCTGCGGCAGCCGCTTGTGAAGCATTCATGAATTGGACAGAATCCGTACTAGTCACACTTGATGACTGCAATGATGTTGCAGTAGCGAATTCCCCAGCAAAACTATTAATAATCGGTGGTGAAGATTCATGGTGCCCATTGTTGCGAGACAAGTCGAAATTCGGCATTGGTGGCGTTCCAGGCATAGATACTGAATAAGGGAATGCTTCATCTTGTCCTTGTTGCTGCCAGTCAGACATGTCAAGCTGTTGTTGCGCGCTGCCCAAGTTCGTACACGAAGACATCACGCTGATGACGGACTCTTGGCTAATGGAAGATTTCATCGTGTTCATGTCTAGACTGGGGAAATTGGCAACACTTGCCCATCGGGTTGAACCAGGGAAAATGTTGATCTTTTCGCAGCTTTTGGAGAGTTGTATCTTTTATGGGAAAAAATAATTCAAAAGAAATTGTAATTTTCTTAAGTTTGGATTAAAAGACATGTCCCAAAGGAATTATCAAGTTAAGTAAGGTCAAAAATACAACTCATAAGAGATCATTTGCAGCAAAGCTTTTAATGCTTTTACAAGTACTTACTTTACTTTCCCATAACTGCTCCCTACTTTTGCTCAAGTTCTTTCTGAGCTTCCACGGGCCGCCTGAGGGCTCACCTGTGGCGATCCTCATCTTTTCAATCAAAGCTTCTCTCGACTTGGTCTTTCCTCCCATTTTATTCAAGTCATAAGCGGATTTACACGCCCGTAATATTGCTCTCGCTGTATGGCGCCGGCTCGCTGGACTTGCTGAAGCAGTGCTGCAATTCGACATTGCAGACGCTTTCCGAGGTGCTGCAAGTGTAATTTTTATTGTTTCAGACATTTTTTTATTACGTTTATGCATTTAGTACGCGTACTACTATTTATCCCATCCCAATTCTGGGATTAAGTTTTGAAATTCTGAGAAGAAGAAAAAATCCGTTTGAAAATTCTTACAGCGTTTCTTGGGGCCACAACCTCCATATGTGGATGAAATAATACCCTCCGAAGGCGCAGGTGGCGTTTCTTCTTGTACCGTGGGCGCAGGGGTAGGTACATGATTGCTTGCGATGATAGCCGGATCAACATACGATCTCACCCATTCATGCAACTCCATTTCTTGCGCACTTGGTCGAATCCTAATGTGGCATTATGTGATTTAAATATTCCGAAAAAAATACACATTTATCGTCGTGAGCAATTACTTAAAGCATTGTCGATTCGCACCATTACTTATAGTCTTTGGGGATTGCCAAAGTTTTTTACAATGCTGGCTCTAGGCGAGATGTACTGTTAACGAGATAATAGGAAGCAATTTTAAGTGCATTAGTCTATCGTTCCTTTTTTGGAGCATAAAAATTCTTAAATGTCTGAGAAATTGCGAGAAAAAAAGAACTTTTTCTATCTCTGTTAGTTTGAATGAAGTAGGCTCCTCAAAATGAAGATACTAAATAATTAGAAGTGTCATCCTCATATGGGGATACAGTTAGTTTTCCAGCGACTTCCCATACGAAAAAAGCATTAGTAGTAAAGCAAAATTTTCATAGAAGTTGTAGACAACCTTGCAGTTTTTACGGCCAGCTTCTCGATGAAATTAATCGCTGCTGGACTGACATCTTCGAATAATTCCTCAGGGAAGTCAATAGGCTCATTAATAATGTTCCCAAATGTCTCCTGGTCCGTATCTCCGCCGAAGGGGCTGAATCCCGTTAGCAAAACGTACGTCAAGATTCCGACACTCCACATATCACATGTCGTGGAAAGTGGCTCGTAAAGCAATATTTCCGGCGCTACAGATTATAGATGGTGAAAATTATCAACGATATACTTATTCATGATGATTCATAGGATTTCCCATTTACTTGTATGTACTACTTGATTGTTTATGCAGTGCTTTTCATACCGACATAATCGGGCGTCCCCAGAATTTCACGTATCTCCATTCCAGGCCTAATCACTCTCGAAATTTCAAAATCGCATAATTTGATGTCACAAGAAGGGAACTCCCCCATGAGAAGCAAATTTTGCGGCTACAACGATAAACGTGTGGGTATTAATTGGCGTTGCAGCATCATAAAGTGAAAAATATTGATAATATAAGCATTTAATCAAGATTGATTATGAATTTTCAATATTTCATGAAGAGTTCAAAGATTGTTCATTTTCATAACTTCTTAATACCTTTATGTCAAGATGAGCAATATGCCTACTATGCAAGTATTTAAGTGCTTGCAAAAGCTGGTACACATATCTGGACGCGTCCTTTTCGAGGAGCACTAAATCAGCATCAATAACTGACTGAAGGTCACCACCTGGGGCACTGTAAATCACAACAAAAAACATCTACATGCATGCATATGCGTAAACAAAGCACAGGAGACCATTCACTCCTTTTCGCTCACACAATAAGCCTAAACGATATAATTTATTGGCAGCTACATGATCTCTTTTCGAGAGTAGGATCATTTTCTTTGGGCGAGAGAATATTGCGTAAACAAAAATTCTGCATATATCAATCATTAGTATGGCATACAGCTATCGCTGCAGTTGTATCCATGGTAAAGGAAATGAGCATAATAATAAGCATTAGAAATTCAAATGGAACAAGCAAAACTAGCTAACTGTCAGGTCAAATCTTTTGTCTCGCATGTCTAATTCTTGTCCGGACTAAAAATCATATTCCTGGTTAAGGATTTTGTTGCATGAAACGTATTCGTCAAATCTCGTTCACAGGTGACTTCCTTAGCGGAAGTTCATTCACAATGACAAAAGTAGGCTCCATAATACACAAGCTTCCCAAATGAGCAAGACATGATGAGACAAACAAGCATAAAAAATTCTAGCCGAAGATCGAACTTGGCTCATAAGGACCAGTATGGTAATGATAGTAATTCAACGGCCATACACTTGCTCGTAAAAATTGAATCACACTCACACACACATTAAAGCATGCACATCATTGAATAATCCTTACAATTCCATGATGGTAACAATAAAGTCGTCCAAAATGAAAGCATCCTTGAAGCTGATGATGTATGGATTTTTGAGTTGACAGAGAAGTGCAATCTCATGAAGGCTCTCAACGCAATCCTCATTCTGGGAATGACCAGGTCTCTTCCTGGGACTGAATTTGGCCGCGTAATAGGTCTGCGAAGACTTTTGAGTGCCACCGCTTGGCCGAAGGCTTTTACAACGCCGCACTTGAGCGTAAAGCCCCCTGCGCATGGAATTTTATAGATAAGTAAATGCTGGGTAAATTTGTGAGCACGAAAGTAAAAAGGAACCCAAATGATAGTAAAATAGCAAATCGGAAGAAAAGTTCTTGCATTTATACTTACGTGGCAAAAGGAGCTCCCTTATCCACCCGGTACAACTCATTCAGATCACATTTGTTAATTATCAAATTCTGACTCAGCTTGAGGATTCCACGGGAATCACACGCAGCAGTTTCTAATGTTGTGGGAAATCCCACAGGATCACCACCACTACTATTGCTTATCACCATTTTTGCATTTTATGACCTTCAGGAAGGCCCAGCGGAAAGAACAGATTCACAGTATCACGTTGAAAATGGTAGTTGGTCACTCGAAGCTGAAAAGTATCAGAATTTTTAATGATGGTTTTTGGTATAGATGATAAATGGGCGGAATCACAAATCAGCAAGTTATAGTCACCAAGAAATCGAAATGTCTATTTTTTAACAAAAATTTAACAATTTAATTAAAACGAAAATTTATTTGGGGCAATATGAGACTTTCCGATAATCCGTGTCCCGCAAATGAAATATGGTTAACACGAACTCTCAAGTATATATAAGCGAATGAGAGTGCATCCCTGGAGAATAATTTGGAATATCCAGTCCATTGAAATTGTTAGTCCAGTCCAGTCAAATTGAAAAGTTGCCAAAATTAATAAAACTTCTTTAAACGTTTTATGACTTAATTTTTTGTTGGTAAAATGATCTGACTACTTCTATAAGCTATTTTCATAAATGCTTTGAATAAATTATAAAAAAAATATTCTACGTATTAAGCAAACTTCGTGTTTCATTTTCATTTACAATCACATATTTCCTGCTGATTCATGGTCCATTTTTGTTTTCAGCATCTAATAAAATATTTGCAAGAAAAAAACCAACCGATGAGTATGATATGATGATAGATACTAGTTTAGACACTGGTCTTCGGAACGCTATCTTGAGCTCATTCACGACTTTGGACTTTTTGATTTCATTACCACGCAGTAAAAAGTTAGTCGTGACTTGTTTTACCCATTTAGCGTGAAAATGAAATTTTAGTGAAATCAATAAAGTTATTATTTTTATGTATTCTAGATGTGATCAATGTCCAATTCAAAACACGAGGCACGGACAACTCATGAAAAAAGTCTTGAGATAAAATTACTGTGATTTTTATAATAGCTTTTTCTAAATTCGTAAAAAAAACTATTCTGCTGACGAACTAACAATGAAAAAAAGATTCAATGCTGCACATTTTTTACGTTTCAAGTAACTGATCAACGCTGTTACATAAACACTTTCATTTCTTCACAAATTAACTGCACATCAATTATGCAAACTTCTTCAGTGAAAAAGTAGCTTATAGAGAACTACAATACATGCAAAACTTTGTGGTAAAAAGTTGCTTTCACTTCAAACATGGCCACTGGTTATCCAAACTCTCGAGTTTTTCAAGGAAGTGATCTGGTTCAAAATGGAGTCTCGATTGACGCAAGCAAATGACGACGACACACAAGGTTGTTGTTGTTGTTTTGGTCGTTGTCATACAAAATGCATGTATGTTTTGGGGTCTGGTTTTCGTGAACTTAATTCAATTGTAATCATATTACCACGGTATAATGATTTTCCAGGAAGTTTACAAAGATTCCCGGAAACTCAAAATTTCCTTTCAGTTTGAACGCTATTCAAAAACAATTCTTCAGTAATAATCATTTTTATGGTCAGCTCCGCACACAAAGGTTATTTTCCACATACACCCACCCACGCGAACTTTTATGAACTACACACACTTCTATGAATTGCATACAATCGACTGCCCAGCAGCACTTGTTCACACTTAAGCCGTCCTATTAACTAGATTTTATTTTTTTAATCCTTCACTAAAAGTACACTTCAAACTTCTTTTTTTATGATTAAATTGAGAGTATTCATGCTAAATTTTGCATGGGAATAAACTATTTTTGACATACGATAGGATGTCGCTGATCCACATTCACCGTTTCCCCATAATAGTTTGAGTTAAGAGTGGTTGTGTACATGAGCAAGGTTATGCCTACTAGTAAATATGTAGTAGTAGATGCAAACCTTTGCAGTACAGAAATGAGCAAGTTTGTAATAATAACTTCTCATTTCTCTCTCTACCTGTTCCTATTAGTCCGTCACACCAAACAAGAGAATCTAGAGAGAATTTTTACTTCGTTTTTTTTGCAATGGGATGATCCTCCTATCATGATGATGAACAAAAATGGATGAACATAATATGGACACGTAAGGTTTTGAACTATTTTTTCTTCTTCCTAAGTGGACGTAGTCGTAGACGGCGACACTAAAAGAGACGACCACGCGTAGAAGAAAACTTACTAGTTTTTGTTCATGAAATTGACGTTGAAAAATGATGATGCTGATGATGATACTTTTGAACATTTTCAGTAAAGCAAAAATGGACGCTGTGCTCGTAGCGAACAAGGGTAAATCGTCAGACGTAACAAGTTCGAGCATTATTTTTATCATTGTTTAGGAGCGAGAAATAAGGAGTTCAATAATCACATAGTCTGTAAGCTTATCCCTCGATTTGCATTACCTTCTTTTCAAAGCGGGATGAATAAACCAACGGCAAATTTAGCTTGCATTGTGAAGAGAACTGCTCCTTTGCTTCTTCTTCTTCGCTCGCTCGCTCACTCACTCACTCTTTCATATCTCGTCGGCCTTGCCAGTTCCATTTTTGGAATTTCAACTTTTCCAAGATCTCTCAAGACAAGAAAAGGGGAGACACAAGAGGAGATGAGATGCGATTCAAAAGGTGGAGGCGCAACTCACGAAACATATAATGCGAAGGATCATTGCAAACCATATAACGCAGAAGTTATACGAAGTCAGCTAATCACAATGTACTTAAACCTTACTTAAATACAGTGAGCCAACTCTTGTTACTCTGGCTAAACCACAATATAATATATAATAAAATTGCCTAACATGGCAGTTATAAAAATGTCATGGACAGAAACTATTATTTGATTCGTAGGTTTTCATAGAATTTTATGTAGCGGTTAAAATAGATTTTAACTATATCAATGTATTATTTTATACCACTATATACTACCTATATCAATGTGTATGTTCAAGTTAAAAATGTAGACGCAGGTAAATTAAAATACTTTACTAAAATACCGTCTGATTAAATTATTAAGTGACATTATGTGTTTTTCGATTATACCAGGACGCTTAGCGAGCGCAGATTCAAACTATATACATTTTTCGTTGTACACAGCCATTTATAATCTGGGGATGCTTACATTATTATCCGACACAAGAAGACATTCTATTTTTGTATGACGACGATGAAGCATTATATTGTAGGGACTTAATTCGAGCTTCTCCCATTGCCTTCCATGTAAATGACTTTTTAACAAAATGTTTGCGGATTCCTTATAAACAATGAACAAGAAGTGTTCTGTACGGCGGTAGAATTTGGTGCTTAACACAGCGATTAATGTATGAAGTCTGCTGGTGTCAATTTCCACCATCAAACTCTTGGCTTAATCGTGCTGCCATGGTGTGATTCCTGCGTTTGATGATGGTGCGCCATGTCTCATCTTGAATGATCGATACGCTTCTCACGTCCGCTTAACGGCCCATTCCATGAAAGGTTCATAAAGTGAATGAAGTGGCGAAGTAAAATGGATTTGCCATAACAATAATGAACTCTAATTTAAAAATTTTGCGTTTTAAATCAAGCTATCACCACACAAGAGGGTGAAATCTTTGGCGACTCTGCTCAAGTGGTGCCAAAATCATAATATTTTTACCCTTTACAAAATATGATTGCGCAGACGAGGTCTTCCTTTTTCGTGATTGCATTTGCATATTTTTCATGCGAGAAAGAAGATCATTGAGCATATGTGTGTACTTGATATTGGTCAGGTATTCTTTTTGAAAATTTATCAAAATTTGTATGCTTTATGAGTTTACTGCTGTCTTCCTAATTTGTTCAGGCTCGCGCTTTTCCTCAAGAAACTTTATCAATTTGAATGCATAAAAAACGCCCTGAACTTGAAGTTAGTAAATGTTTAAGGAGATGATGATGACATGGGATTTACTCGGAGGTCTTACTCAAAAGTATAAAATTTTAAGCACTGAAAACTTCAAACTGTATCCGTTTAAAAATGGCATCAACAACAAATATTTTATCCCGATATCGTTTCTGCAATGCACATATCAGGAAATGCATTGACCTACACTATTGTGATATGCATACACAAAGGTATTTTTTTGACATTTTAAGTTATCTTTTAAGTCCCAGTATGTGAGTGGTCCACAGTGAGAAAAGCTGATATAAAAATACCTGATGAAGATCCTCATAAACCCGCTTATCAATTCAAGTAAAAATATTATTAAGATATATTTTAAGATTCATGATAACTGCAATGTTTTGAAAAAATAGAAAATGCCTGACTTCGGATTTTTCACACTTGAAACTTTCAAATGAAGTTTAATGTACGACTAAAAGCTGATCTGAATAATTTAAAGTACGTGGTACAGTAATAATTTAAGAGAACGGACTTTGTACTCTGCTGAGTTAATTTTTATGTAGAAATAACTTAAGTGTAGGGAAGGCGCTGTAAATCTGCGTTTAAATGGCTCATTATTATTGTCACTTTTAGCAGGTAAAATTGCCAGTCTAACTAAAGCCACTTATCATTTTTTGCTATTGTTCGGTATTGGTGGGGAAGAAAGCAACAAATGAACAAAGACTGAGATGAAAATACGGGACGGTGACAACTCAACAAAGCATACACTCACTCTATGCCTGGTGCAAATAGATACAGAATACGATTTTGGCGCAAACTGATCCCAAGACCAGAGACAAGAGAAAGACAAGCGAAAGAGCGTATGAATAAAAGGCACGGAGCGGAACGCCGAATTAGTTAAAGAAAAGATATATGAGTTTTTAAATATATAGAGTGCATCACATAATAATTAGGGTTTGGCATAGTTTCCGTGCAAAATATTATTCTAAATTTTGAAATCTACTGCATTATTTTTGTAGATATTTATTCGGTAATTCCTCAAAATGAGAAGAAGTTCACGACTTGGAGCTGCGGCTCCTTCTTCTCGAACGCCACAACAGGAAGCACAAAATCCAGAGTCGGACACCGGCACTCTAAGAAGATCCCGGAGGACGAAGAATGCCATAAGTTACGACGTAGACGGTTACTCAAGCGCGGATACTAGTACCCCATCTATTTCAAGAACGTCGCAACGGGAAGTAAAAACTCCAGTGTCTGGCACAGTTACTCTAAAACTATCTCGTAGGGGGAAGAATGAGTACGTATCTGAACATAACGGAAACAGTCACTCCAACGCGGGTAATATTACCCCAACAACGACCAAAACGCCACAACGGGAGGTAAAAAGCTCAGTGTCTAACACGGGAAGTCTTAGAAGATCAGGGAGGAAGAGAAATGTCACTGTAACCGAAGAAGATGGAGACGGTCATTCAAGCGCTGATGATGCAACTCCAACTTCTTCTAGAACTTCTAGAACGCCTAAACGGGAAGGGAAAAATCCAGGGTCAGAGATGAGTACTTCAAGACTATCCCGTAGGAGGAAAAATAAAGTCATAGAGACTGACGACGATGGCGGAGTAGTGGCGGACTCAAGCGTTAGACCGTTGACATATAGGTACTACAAAACAATAAAACAAACATTAATAGTTTGAATTAAACAATATTGACTATCCCGTAGGAGGAAAAATAAAGTCATAGAGACTGACGACGATGGCGGAGTAGTGGCGGACTCAAGCGAAGATAATACCACCCCAACTACGACTGCGACGCCTCGAAGAAGTGCGCGTAAGAAAAGTGAACAACGGACTCCTGCTCCTGTCCCTCCTCAGTTGAAAAAATCCCCGGAGAAGCCGGCCAAAGTTAAGAAGCTTGAATGGAAATTCAATGTTTACGGTGTTCCGAAGTGCCCGTTACCTTGCAGAGAATCTCAGTTTGAAGAGATATGGAAGTTCATTTTTGAAAACATTACGGAAAAGAATAGTGGGTGCATGTATGTCAGTGGAGTTCCCGGAACCGGTAAAACTGTGATTGTCAAAGCGGTGATTGACCTGATGCAGAAAATAAATGAAGAGAAAAAGAATCTTGAATTCAAGGTAAATTAAATACTATTAAATTAACAGTGAAATTTAATATTGTTTAATTCAAACTATTAATGTTTGTTTTATTGTTTTGTAGTACCTATATGTCAACGGTCTAACGCTTGCAAGTCCCGACAAACTATGGAAAAGAATGTTCAAAGGCCTGGGTTTAACTACCAAATCCTCTAGTATTTCCTCAAAGGAAGCTTTAAAGCGGCTGGATACTTATTTCGAGGGTCATGAACGCATTCCCGTGGTTCTCGTGGTTGATGAACTTGATCAAATTTTGGATAAGCAGCAATCCATTTTGTATCAGCTTTTGGAGTGGTCATCTCATGCAACGAATATGTTTTCCTTGCTCGCAATTTTCAACACCATGTCGCTCCCTGAACAAGGCCTAGCAATGCGAAACAACTCCAGAATGGGATTTAAGAGAGCTGTGTTCCCTCCGTACAGCTACGAAGAGCTTCAAACGATTGTCCATAACATGCTGAGCACTTTCAAGACAGTTAATTTGAGCGCTGAATGTGTTTCACTTTTGTCCCGGAAAGTTGCAGCCATTTCGGGAGACGCAAGAAGAGCTTTGGAAATAGCACGGAGAACTTTGGAAATTGCAGAATCGGGACAACTCACCGGAATACAGGCGGTTAGTCATGCCTTCAAAGAGATTTTCTCCTCTGCCAGAATTGAAACGATCAGGTAAGTCGAAATTAAGTATTGGTATGAAATTTGAAATTTCATTACGAAAAATCTTCTGTTTTGTTCATTTTCTTATTTATAATTTTGCAGGTATACTAGCTTTTTAGAGCAAATGATTTTGAAAGCGGTTTGTGACGAAATAAGGTGCAGTGGAATCGAAGAGATTTCAATAGCAAAGGTCTATGATGCTGTAATCCCGAAAGCAGTTTATGAAGGTATAGGCTGTTTTGTGTATTATTGAATGTCTAAATTTTTTTACATGTCACTGTCAACAATTCATTTTAATTCTACAATGATTCCCCGCTGTTATTTAATTTCAGGTGTTCAATATCACAAGGACGACATTTTAAAGGCTCTAATGCGACTAGCTGTTATGAAGCTCGTGCTGGTTGAGGATAATTGTCCGTCTCTACACAAAAGACTTTTATTGAACGTGCCCGTGGAAGATGTTAATTTTGCTTTAGGTTGTGAATCTGAGAGTTAAGACTAAATATATTATTTTTAAAGAAATCTTTGTCAATTGATTTTGAGGTCGAAATCGGAAGTATGAAGACAAACAAAGTATGAGTAGTCTGAATAATGTGGATTATGTTTGTTCTTATCGCAACTACTTTCAATTCCTGTAGCTATATTGTATTGTAACCAGTGATGATTGAAATTCTAGAATATAAAGCATCAAAGATATTTGTTCCAAAGATTTTTTGTTGGGCAGCAACGCAGCGTTTCTTTAAAATTTAATATTCATGTGTAAATGCTTTGAGTGAATGAGTATGAGTATGAGTACTACCATCTACCATGTATAAATGATTCTAAATTCCGTTTTACCAACTTAATTTAACAATAATTATCACGGTTGAAGTGTTCCATGAAATAAAAAATAAATACTCCAAACGCAAATTCATTCCTATCCCATTTAAGCTCGATTGAAGCTTGAAGCCCAATGCCCCAGTTCCAGTATCAACGTGCCCCAGATGAAGCAGCAACAACAACGCAACGCTCTTTTCAGTCATTGATCTGATACTACTCCATGATTGCATGAAGCCAATACCTAGCAATGTTCACAAGAATATACAATGCAAGGTTGTTGCTGTACTGCTACTGCTATTGCTGCAGCGAGTAAAAACAAACGTGCTACGTTATGGGGCTAAGGCTGAAATGAAATAAGTGTATACAGCACACAGCAGTATATGCGACTGGCAAGCTTGGGCACAGAACCGAACGGAGCGAAGGCTCTCTTATTCATTCATCACATATAGATAGCACAGCGAAGACAGCGAAGCATTGAGTATGTTTTGGCGTTTCGACTCTAGCTTGTTTTTGTCCACGAAATGAACCAAAGTTAAAAATAATTCCATTGAATTAAAGTGTGAATCTTCATGTGAAAGTCAGTTTAAGTGTCATCGGTTTAAACAAGCTAGAAAAGGTGAGATTCGTCGTTATCAGTGTGCTTAGTTGAGGGTTTTGAAAAAACTTAAAATTCTCTCAAGCACTCCAGGGAGCAATTTCAAACCGGCAAATAATATCAATTTTGTGTGATTCAACAATTCGAAAAACGAATCCTACAACTGGCTTTTATCAGTTAATCTAACCCTGTTGGAAAAATACATTAATTTGGGAACTTTTACTTTACTTACGCTTTTGATATTTAACTTTGTATTACAGGTTAAACTGGATCATCAGTTTCATCGGTCAACTGAAGTGTAATAGTAATAATGTCGGACAATGAAACTGCCTTAGCAGTCGCCGCTGCGATTGCTGCCTTACGTAATGATAACAATATAAAATTGGCCCAATATTGTAGTAAGAGATCAATATTAAGCTATTGGAAATGTGATTTGAGCTTTTGTTTATAATAAATGTAGATAATGATGACGAGATGACCCAAGCTGTGGAGAACGGGGGTGAAGATACAGCGGGTACTGGAACTGCCATGGAGACGGAGGAAAAGAAAGATGGGGAAGGCAAGGTGGAAGAACCAGTTGCCCCACCTCCACCCCCACCTAAGCCTAAAACTAAGGTGATGTCGTGTCTCATTTGCACCAAGGCAATCACCCCAGAAAACACGCAAATGGGCAGCTCCAATCCTAGCAGCGAGTATGAACGAATGATGAGGGTCCTGTGCAAATTACTATGCGTTGACTCCCACCCAATGCTTAAGCGCTGGCAGTTTCGTCATTCCGAAGAACCCAAGAAACTTTGTTGCGATGAGTGCTGTGAAGTAGTTTTTAATTTGGGATCTCTGCAGTCCATCATTGATCGAACTAAGCTGGCAATAAACAAGAAGTTGGACTGGATACTTAAGACTGTTGCTGATACATCAGCGGAAGAATCTGATGACATCGAGAAGGTTTTCTTCACCGCTCGAAGTGACGTGTTCCGATCAGAAGTTTTGGAAGGTATAATATGAACTTCAAACTTTGATTGCTCTTTCTTTAACTTTGTTTGACATTACATATGAAAGGCCTTAATAGCCGTATATGATTTAATATTAATTAATGTTTTGATGGACTTTTGATAGTTTGCAAGAAAAAGAAAAATGCAAAGAATGGATTAGATGATGATTCGGATGATGAAGAGGAATTGGTCAATAAAGGGGTTCAAACGGACGTCTCCGGGGAGTCTGGTGTAACGGAAAAGACAACATCCACAAAAGCTGGCTTAAAATTCTTTGATGAGCGACCTAGCTTTTCATTTGATGATCATAATATGGATACATATTCCGATCACAATGATGATATGAATTTCACCAATTCCTTCGATAACGACGACTCGAACTTTAGTTTTAGTAATAAATCAGACAAAGAGAAAAAACCTGCCGCTAAAAAAACTCCAGCAGCAAGTAGCAGTTCACAATCTAAACCACCAACGAGACGCGGACGACCACCGTCAAACAAGCGGGTGCTGAAATTTGATGACGATGAAGATGATGATGACATTGAAGTGTTAGAAGAGAAAAGAGCACCACCGAAGCCTAAACCTCGTACATCACAGGCGAAGGCATCTAAAATTGATGCGAGAGAATTGCTGAAAGTGGAGTACAATGAAGGAGGTAGACCTAAGCGAACAGCTGCCGCCAAGAGGCCAAATTACCAGGCGTTAGCTGGAGATGACGATGATTACATACCAAGTGTAAAAAGGAGTTCAACATCCTCAATTACTTCATCAGGGTAACAAATTATTTTAAATATATTGCATAAGCACACGAATCGAATAATTTTATATCAACTGTTATCTTTTCTCCCTGGTATTGTAGGAAAAAATCAGCCCCTCGTAAAGAAGTCACCTTATCTGCCATTCCTATTGTTAAAGATGCGAGTGGGAAAACGTATTTTGAAGGAGTGGAAATTGTGCGAACTGACAAGAGCATCACTTGCAAACATTTAGGATGTTATTATGTCGTTGATGGATCTGGCTATGTAAGTAGAGAAATAGTATTAATTTCATTGATGGCAGCTGGTAGTATGAAGTTTTTTCTAATTGATATTGTCGTCTTTTTTGTTTCTAGAATGCCTTTGAGAGAATCAAAGCACATATTCACGACACCCACATTGGAGATGGAGCCCTAGCGGATATATACTAGAATAAGATATATATCTAAATCTGTAAAAGGTTTCTGCATAATGAATCCGAGGATTACTGTTTTTAGTTATTTTATTCATAGGTCTCAGTCCTCATGTTTGTATTTACAGAGTTAAAACTTGAATGAAATCATGTGTCGTTATATTAATGAATAACTTTTTGTTGAATGAATGTTTTATCCGGACATATAGTGTTTCACACGATTTTTTCCGAAAATTCAGATTTGTAATTGTAATAATGCTCGAAATAGAAAATCGTGATAGTCTATGTCTTGTAGCCTAAGTATCCTGCTTGTCGAGATTTTGCTCCATAAATTGCACGGGCTGCTTTTGCTTTTGCACGAACTGATAATTTTGTTGTCTAGAGCATAAATGTAAAAGTTACGAACGTGTGAATGATATCTATTGTTAATCAATTTCAAAGTCTTTAAGTTTATCATGCATAATAAATGCAAATATAAGAATAAAGGCTTTTTAGTTTTTACGATAAAATTAGAGTATCTTGGTTGGATAAATATATGTTAGTAAAAATTATGTCAACAATGTAGGAGAATAGGCCAATTAATTGTGTGATGTGTGATTGACACGTAAACTTTCTTATTTGTACAAAAAATTCCTGACTTTATATGATACATATATAAAACTAATAATACAAGTCCATTTGGACTACCTTTATCAGCAAATCGCTTTTACAGGAATATTAAATTTCAAACGCTCAATTGCATATATAGCATATTGCCATGATTCACATCAAATGATAGGAAGATATGTTTGTCAACTTCATTGTGGGTACGTATGGAAGCGAACGAAAAATGATGATGGAAGATATTCACGTTCATTCGTTTCCTTCGCTGTACTGTTGAGAAATCATCCCCTTTTTATTAGTTCATCCCCGTTTGATATTTTTATTAGTTTCTTAATAATTCATTTGCAAAGTTTTACTAGATTTCATCTATTTAGGTGCGGTAGTATTTTTATTTATTGCGAAATAAATGGATGGATTATTATTGTCTTAGTTATAACATTTGGTCGCCTAGTCTAGTCTTGAAAAAATATGTTAGTCAATTGAGCATCCGTGAGTTTTCTGAGTTCCTCTGTAACAAACATGACAACAAACAAACACGTTAAAAGCTATACCATGAATTCCAAATATTTGGATAGGAAAAGTTTCAATTTACTAGATGCTCACCATCAATATCTAACACATTTGCTGCTGGTTGATTAAAAATGGCATAAAACTCTCTGCCATTAGCTGTTTTTGCCACCACCCACGTTTCCGACACAGATTTCAGAGTAATCTCGCTGTTCTCTGTAGTCCTGAAAAATAAATAGTTGCAATTATCACCGTCTCCTCAAG
>JAHZNH010001781.1:0-25893 GCA_027744355.1 Tyrannoseira gladiata | reverse complement strand
TCACCAGCTTCCGACTGTCCGGACTCAAGTACGGTCTTCCGAACCGGTCCCTCTTGTAGTAGATCACGGAGTCGGACATCGCATCCATCACGAGCTGCCCCGTCGGCCGGTTTGTGACGGGCTCGAAACACTCCACAATCACCATTCCATCTACGAATATTAAAAAGGAACATCTATTTATGATATTCTGGAAGGATGAAATCAATAAAAAAGGAAGAAGCATTTCTATACTTATAGTGTTATAGTCCTTTTATGTGCCCCCCTGATTCACAATCTGGAAAACTAGAGTACTGTCAAATCAGCAGATTTTTTTGTCATCCATCTCGCCCAACTTCCAACCCAACCAGTTATGGCTAAAAAACCCGCGGGTGAATCACAACGGGTTTGAATGGGCATCATCCTGACTGGGCTTTATCATGTTTGGACTTAGGGCGGTACCTTTTGCTCCGTTGCTGCATTTAATGCGGTGCCACTTAAAGCCTTTCTTTTCTGAAGGTGGCTGGCCATTAAAACCCCCGATTCCCCCTACGGGTTTTTTTTCACCCATTAAATGTCCACCGCCGAGACTGCTCCCACCTTCCATGAAAGATGCTGAACTTGGGCCTGCTCATGAATCGGGATTCGAGATCATCATCTACCTTTTCCAACGACGACTAACTAACCATTTGTCCATGTCATGATTTCTCCTCAGAGATCCAGGAATTCCTTGATTTCCATCTCTAATCAAGCATCTGCATCAACCATTAAGATTTCCTCGTTAACAATAGCGATTACACTTTAACGGCCAATTCCCCTGGGGCTCTGAGCTCATTATTACCCTTTTCATTTTACAGCGCTTTTTGGAATCAGCACCAGCACTTCAAGTGAATATTCAATTTCACTCCGGGAGAACAGCAAAAAAAAGCAATTGTGATAGTCACCGTTATCCTGACATGGCAGTGGGCAATATTGGGTGGGTGGGTAATAATAATATTGCCCGGGCAATAATGGGCAATAACAAACGGCCAAAAGTGGGGAATAATGGGCAAACATGGGTCTTATTCTGTTTTGCCTTGAAAGCATGTACTTTCAAGCAATCATTGAGCAAAAGAAGCTCCGCGTGTCAGCTCCTCCTTTAAAATCAACAGGAACAATTAATTATCCTCAAATTTCCGTTTAATTCTCATGATATTCTGAGAAATGAAATTCGAAGTTCGGAGTATGGAAACATTGGTTTAGCTGAACAGTACGTATTTTTTGGATTAAGATAAAAATACACCGCCCTTCATACGAAAGTCATACCCGCATCGGTTATCGATGTCGAATTTACATGAAAGAAGACTTATTTATGGAGTATCTATGAATGTAGGTGATGAATGAATTCAAGTAAAGTCGACAATGAACTTCAAGATTGATTTTTTGACTTATTACGATAATTTAAATTCCTTAATTTTGATTAGCTCAGCTAATAATACGCCTTATTGCTGCTTGCGTGTGCCCTATACCTTGTATATATGAGAAAATGATTATTACCCGTTATTGCCCATTATTACCCATAAAACCCGTTATTACCCGTAAAACCCATTATTACCCACTGGGTTGGGTTATAATGCCAGAAAAGTGNAAATTTAACCTTGTATATATGAGAAAATGATTATTACCCGTTATTGCCCATTATTACCCATAAAACCCGTTATTACCCGTAAAACCCATTATTACCCACTGGGTTGGGTTATAATGCCAGAAAAGTGGGGTTTTGCCATGTCTGCCGTTATCACATCACAACTACAACTGCAATTACTACTTCTACCTCTACTTTTCTGTTGATGTGTTCTGGAGGCAGTGGAGCGAGAGTCCCATTATTATTACAGTGGGATGATTGCATGGAAATGGGATTGCGAACGGGAGCGGGGACATTAAACATTTTGTTCAATTACGAGCCAAGCCAGCTAACAGCTAATCTCGTCGTCATTGCGGGGGAATGAGAGCTCTAATCATTTCCACAACACAACCAACTACCAAATTTCCAGTCGTGAATTTTGCAGCAGTGGTGCGAAATAAAACATCAGTTCCAGGTTCCAGCTCCAATGCTCCAATTCTTATTGCCGGCACTACAACTACAACACAGAGTTTTTGGTCCGATCCGGGCAAGTCGTTCATCTTTCTGGAGGAAGGCTACAGCAGCCGGACTGGAACTGGAACGAATGGTATGGTGTTGGAATTCCCCTAGTCTCCAGAATAATATCAATATCGGAGAAGGACCGCGTGCCTAATCCATTCTGGAGCGAGAGGGAAAAGAGTGAGTACAAATTGGAATTGGAATGTGAGGTGGTAAACTGGAAATGCTTTTCCAGCGGGACAGAAAACGATGCTGGTGTTGGTATGGTGGTGTAGTTGTCTTGTAACTGGAGCGACAATTCAACGCAATACCATTCTGATTTTTTTATTTCCCTATTGCTGCCAAAAAAATTCTATGGAATGGGAATGGATTGTTGTTATTTTGCACTTACACAGCGCCGAGAACTCGATATGCTGGGGCACGCAGTTGTACGTTGTCAAATCCACGGATTTTGTGTATCTCAGGGCAATCAGGTCCATCTTGTAGAGGCCCCTTCCATTCTTGTGGGAGACGTATCCATAGCGGAACTGACTGCTCGACTTGAGATCTGGGGGGAGGAAGAGAGCCTCCACGAGATCGAAGTGGCTATCAATGGGTTCGGGATGTACGGTGTGGTGCTTCCTCTTCTCCTTCGCATCGCGGATCACTTGGAGCGTCTTCTGGGAGTCGTCGTCCTCGGAGCGCCAGCACTCGACCCACACTTGATCGAGGTGGGGCACGTAGTGCATTTCCACAGGGAAGCGGTCCGTTGGAACCACGTCGACCACCACCATCTCCACCGTGGAGATGACCAGCACTCGATCCAGCTTCGGTTGGGACACGTAGACGTACGCCGCTGTAAAGGAAATCAGAATCGGATGAACATGAGTTTCTGGGGCGAAGTGAGAATTTGAGATGAATTTGGTTCATTTCACTTACAGGATACCCGGATCGCCCGACCCCACTCACAGATCGCCCCGTGGTCCCCGCACACGAATTCCTGCTGGGAATTGGAATCAGTGTAAGATTTAGCAAAACAATGGTGACTAGAACTGAGAGTTTGATCTCAAGTCCATATCCATTTTTTCCGGGGGATGATGATGGAAGGCCACACCAGGGCAGCGTTCCATAACCACCTCGCAAATTGCTTGTCCCTGCCCATCACCATCATCATCCTTAGCGGGAGACACAGATTTTGCACATAACTGGAGATGTAGGTGATCGATACACACCTCCAGCGTATCGTGTCAGGTACCCGGGATTGTCGCATCGCATCTTCGCATCGCTTCCCGGGGAACAAGTGAGGATAGATATGTAGGCCATCATAATTTCATATCGGGATGTGATGTGATCGTGAAATCGCAATCGTGAGCATCGCCATCCTCACATCACATCACATCACTCTCTCCATTTTTTTGGGAGCACTGGAATGGAATAACTGGAGCATTTTTCCCTCCTCTACAACTAGAACTTAGGTAGTAGCTACTTCCTTGAAATATTTTTTTATTTTGTTGCGAAAAAACACGAATTCCAATTCCAATAAGTGTAGGTAGTAGGTACTTATGGCACGTACTTCCTCCTTTCATTTTGTCAAATCAATAAGGAAACGGGAAATCACTGGGAAGTGCCCCGGCGACCTAAAGGAAGTGCTTTTCGTTCCTCCGTGTTCCTCCGCTTTTGATATTTTTTGAAAATGGGATAGAATTTTTCTTTCCCATCTCCCCATCATGTCCCGGAAGGTGAAAGGGTAAAGGTAAGTAAGTATCTTCTCGGAGGCAGAACCACACTCCGATCCGAAGTTTGGTGCTTCCATTCCCCCTCCCTCCGAAAAGCAAAATAAAATTAGAGTGTGGTGATGATGTGATGGCAAGGCATGGCATCGAGTGAGCACTCCTTTTAATGGCGATGAACGAGACAAGAAGGGAAAGAGCCCATCTACAATATTCCTCTGCACGAAAGCCTTCGCAGCATCATTGCTTAAGTACTCTCCCTCCAGTACCCAGTTTTTGTTCCTTCTTTCGTTTCACGGAACCATTAGCAATATTGTTATTACCTGCGTTCCGGGAATTATATCCGTCGCCTGGATTTGGTGCTGGAGTCGGCAATTTGTAGGGTCGTAAATGGAGATGCCTCGTTCGTGGAACACGATGAACTGCGATTCATTTGCTTGGACTGCTGACAAGAAAAAAAGAGGAAGGAACAAAAAAAAATTCTCATGAAATAGGTATCTCTAGTTGTTCAAGTTGGAACTGGAAGTCAACAAATTCCTCCATGGAATGAATAATGCATGGATGGAATCATCCAGAGGAAGCGACATGGAATATTGTTCTTTCTTGAGTACCTTACTTGGGTCTTGATCTTTACTTGACTCGTGAAAGAATGAGAATTTCCCACCCATTTTTAATGAACGGGAAATCTCAGAGTGAATTCCCATGAGCCCTGAGTGGAGTGTAACCAAGTTGAATTTGCATAATTCATTTGCAACTCTGGAGTCTAGAGTCTGGATACTGGATTGGATAATGCCAGTGAGAGTACTACTCAGTACTTAGTACGTACTTACTTTCGTTGGCAGCATCCATTTTTGCAGACGTGTCATTTCTTTTCCCCTTAACTCATCACGGAAGTTTTTTAACGTTCTTGAACTTCCCCATAAAAAATCGCGATCCCCCAACTGCTCCCAGCACTTCCAGAGCCCACTGGAGGAGAGGAGTCCCAAGTCTTCACTCACGTGCATTACCGCTTAATTAGCCCGTAATTATTTTTGAGATGCAAAGTTCAAGTTTTCATAACCCGGGAAAAGTTTCCCTATCAGCCAGCCTGGAGTGAGTCTACAGGTCCTTGAGACTGAGACCCTGACTGAGTATATTCTTTTTTTCCCAGTGGAAACTTTCCCCATCATTTCCCGATTACCGATTTCCATGATACCGCCAAGTGCTCACATTATTATCCCGCTAAAGACACTGAGACTGAGACCTCGCTCGCGAAACCACTTTTTTTGCATTCCGCCGAGCAGAAGAGCAACATAAAAATGTAAATATTCGAGATTCTGTTTGTTCTAGTGGAGTTGGGTTAACCGCACATACATAAGTTCTCCCATTCCCTTTCCCACTGACTTCAGATTCCGGGGAAGGCGAGAGTAAGTAAATAAGACTAGGTGAAGTCTAGCCTTCCTCGTTCCCTTCTTATTTTCTCCCTATTCCTTTCTTCCGTGTTCCAGCTCAACTCGTGACTCATGGGAACTTCCAGTGTCGTGTCGCTTCCTTTGTCCTGGAGCTGAAGCGAAATAACATATTCCGCCTAAATATGTACCGCCATTTCACCCACCTGTAGATGGAGTTTGCTGATCGATGACCACCAGCGAGCTGATATCCAGTCTCGTTCCCTACGATTTCCCAGAAAATGAATTTCCGTAAGATTCCAGGAAGCTCGATTTTAAAAGCATGGGCTAATTGAATTCAAATCCTAATTTCCATTTACCTTCGACGACACCGCCTTGCACATGTACGCGCCCGTGTCGGAGAAGTAAATATCTTTCAGCGTGAGTCGAATCCCATCCCCGGTCACCTGATACTTGTTGGATAGTTCCAGTGGGAGGGGGTCATCATTCTTCAGCCACTGCACAACAGGAAACGGCTCTCCTGCAAATATAAATCGCATATTTTTTCATTTATTTCAACACAGGTTTCCCTGCTTCCCCCATAAAAAATATAGTCGACATCCATCCTCCTCAACTTTTTGATTGACTCACCCATCACCCTACATTCCATCGTGACATCCTCTCCCGGTTTCTTCCAGATAATGTGCGGCATCACTTTCACATCCGGCAGCGCTACAGAACCATCCAGATCAAATCAAATTAAATTCCATTATTTCACCCGACTGTCTCCATTTTTTTTTATGAAGTGCTCCATCTCCATCCAAAAAAAACTCATATCAACTCAGAAAAAGTCTCAGTCTCAAGTCAAAAGAAAGTGGGGGAGCCTCCGGCCAAATGAAAATAAAACTTTCTCCAGTTCCTTCACTCTTTCATGAGTTCGAATGTTTATGCAAATGGTGGAGTCATAGTCATAGTCGCAACAGGGCATTATCTCTCCAGCCAGCCACTCAAGTAAATACTTACCGTATTCTCGGAAATAGGGGACCCGCGCTCTATTCAATTTTTCGACCCAAACCCCCCGCGTTCTATTTCAGACCCTGACTTCATTTCAGGTCCATTATTCTTTCCGTGTGCGACTCAAAAGTTTCCGTTTTTAGGAATATTTTTTCTACTTCAGTCAATCAAGTGTTGAATCGTAGAAACGCAAAGCATCAAACGTGTAGTTTTAAAGGCAGCGTGTAGGTTCCAGTCCTATTTTTACCACAGGCATTGCGGTAAAAAAGAGATACGTCTCCACGGTCTATTAAAGACCCACGTTCTATTTCAGGGCCGCGCTCTATTCAAAAAATTAAGCTCTACCCTTCGCGGTCGATTCGAGGTCCGCGAACTATTTGCGAAAATACGGTACTCGACTCCCTTGTCTGGAGAAAAATTTGACCCGAAGAGAGCACGGCACAGATATTATTAGTTTTAACTCTCCTTTAAAAATGTATGCCTCCTTTAACCAACCAACCAAATCCCGTTTTAAAAAACTTTCTGTTTTTTGAAAGCGTTTTCATGAACCAACAATAACCAACTACCCCCATAACTTCCTTTTTTTCCCTGAGTTATGGGATTGGGGAATTTCATCCATTTAGTTGAGCCCTCTCCGCATTCTCCTTCCCCCAAAAAGTTTTTCCCCGGAGGACTGAACTAGAAAAAACGGATTTTCTCCAGCTTGAGTTTCTCGTAGCTTGACATTTCTCGGGAATGGGGAAAACAATTTTTTTATTATTTTCCAGAGTTGGGGAAAAAACTAAAGCGTGCATAAACTCTAGTACCCTGTTGAGCCAAAGGAGAAATCGTTCCATTTAAATTCCTCCTAGTCCTCCTCTTTCTTTTCATTCACTCTATTAAACTGATCGTGAGTTTTTCCCTGGAAGAATATATCCAAATTCTGAATCCGGGAACGGGAATCCTCAATAAAATCTAACTGGAGGCTAGGAACACTAGGAAGGCTAGTTGCTCGTTCTCGTTCCAGATCCGAGTTTGAACTTTATCAAGAAAAATCTACTTATTCAGTTCGGGAAACATCTGGATCTGGATCTGGACTAGTACCAGTACCAATACCAAATGGGAGTATCAACACGGAAAAAATCTAATAAAGTGAAATGGGTTATGCGGTTTAATAAAGAGAAATTGAAATTTATCCGCTCATTTGTTGTTCCACCCACAAATATTTCCCCCCGTAGGACTTAAGTATTATGCCCTAGTATTTACCAAACGGACACCACCAGCAAACCGGTCCGTAGTCCAGACATTTATATAATGCTCCAGATAAAGTGTGGCTCTCTAGGTAGCTAACTGGAAAAGGGGAAGGATTTAACTTCATTTCATCGCCGAATCTCAATGATCACCATCGTTCGGGCTTTTAATAACGCTACAAGGGCAAAGACTGGCTAATCGACCGGCTTACAGTCAGTTTTTCATAATGAAAGGGAGAAGGAACACATTTCCCGGAAGAATCTTTCGTTTTCCCCGCTATTCTCACAATGCCCCATACCAATATCCTTGTTGCCGCCAATTTTCAATTTAAAAATGAAAGAGTGCATTGGAAGCCCTAGTGGGCTACTGCAGTAAATGAAATCACTCGGAATTTTGATGCCAGTGGTCCTCCTGGTTCAGCGTTGACAAATCCACACCATATCGCCTCCACACTGAAGGAAGCGAATTAAATTAGTGTCATTTAGTTTCCAGCGTAGAGCGTGAGCATCATCACCATAACCTGAAGCTATTTGGGGCATCACATCACATCACACCACATCACCATCACTTTCAATTCACTCCATGGATCACTCACCTATGGGCATGGGCGGACTTCCGGAGACATCGCATTTAATCTCGACGTTGTCACCGACCGTCGCGGAAATACGTGTGACTTCTAGCGCTTTGTCCAGGGAAATTACCGAGACGCCTGTGAAGTGAAAAAGAGGAGCCGGTGAAAAAGTGAAAATACATTATGAAAAATGACAGAGGCCCCAAACTCCAAAATACAAAAGGCATGACACTGCGACTCCAGCTCCAGCCTTTTGTACTGACTACGAAATGGGGACAGGGAACGGAGCGGATTGCCCGTCCGCTAGTTGGAATGTCTGGAAGGACGTGGAGGATACAGCCTTTCACTTTTCCCCGACTTCCGGATTATTACGTCGCATTGAGTGAATTTATGATACGTTCATGTTTCACGTCGACACGGGGAAATGGGCGCAATTCTCCCTCCTTTATTCAATCGCTGGATATTTTTTAAGGGGATATTTGCTGGAAATATTGTCGGAAGTCGGGAAAGAGTTTATCGCTCCTCCATTCCGTTCCATGAAAAGGCACATGGCATCATCATCATCCTCATTGTATCACATATTGTATATAACGCATCAACCTTCCAGTGCCAATATTCATCCTCCGCAATTTTATTTTATTCGTTGGCAATTTCCATCGAAAACCCGTTCTATTCCATCTTCTATCACTTCCCCTTATATACCATAGAACCCCCCTTTTGGAAAATATGTTAGATTGTCAGTTTCAATGTTTCTCCAGAAGCGAAGCGAATCTGTTTTTTTTCCGAAAGAGAGCTGGATGGATAAGTGAAAATGTGATGGAGATAAACGAGGATACATCTTCCCCCGGAAGTTAGGAGGAAATTCCCCGAATCATCAAAATCAAAACTAGAGCGATAAAGCCATGAGCAGTGATTGGGGGAAGATGAAACTTATATCCCCTTCCATTTTGTTTTCATTTTCATCGAAACATTTTGTTTGACAAAAAAGGGATTTACTCTGGGAAAGGGAAATGATATTACATTCGGGGGGAATGAGGCCACTCACTGTAGAGTTTGTTGAAGGCGGTGTAGAACTCGTTGATGTTGAGCTGGCCATTATGATCGGAATCATCGAATCGGAGCAGGTCCACCATGTTGCAGCCAGATGCCAGCTTCCCCATCATCTCCTCCTTGTCCGTCTGGAGAAAGTGTATGGAGTGGAGCATTTGTTTTTCAAGGAGGCACGAGGCACCGAGCATCAAGAGGAAGCGATGATGATCGAGGGAACCACAAAACATCCAAACAATTTATTATTAATTTTGAAAGGAAAATTCAATCTAATAATTAATAAATACCAAAAGACCTCTCTCGACTCGACTTCCATTTTTCATCTTCTCCCTTCCCTAAACTGATTTTCGCGGAAGGGAAGGAATCATAAGAGATGGAGTGGAGCAGGAAGTGGGGAAAGAAAACAGAAGAAGGAGGAGGATTCTGTGGGTTTTTGGTTTCGAACTTTTGAAAAAAGGATCGGAAGTCTGGATCTGGATCTGGATTCTTTCTCTGGGAAAAGGGCATCCTCGAAAGGAGGAGCCGCACTCAAAGAAAATATAAGTATATCCGGAAAAGAAGAGGCCAGGGCCAACAGGAAACGGGTAGTTAGTTATTTAGCTCGGGTACAAAAGAATGAGCGAAAGTATAATATCCTCTGACAAGGAAAACATTCATCCGAGGGTTATTGTTATCAAGGGAAGATTTAGTGAGGAGAGGTCTCAGCTGCAAGAGTTCTATTTTGGCGGAGGAGCAAAGGGTCTGTCCACATAGAACGTCACGCAAATGTCGGGATTTTTCAGATCTCCCCACCCCCTTTTGCCACGTCCTTCTACATTATAGGGTAGGATATATGGAGCACTATATGTCACGCAAAGCATTAACCCCCGACCCATCCTTTTGTCAAACGTTTGATATGGACAGCCCCAAATACACAGACAAAAGACAGAACGTCGTGTGCCCTCCTCTTCCAGGCCAAAACTCATCCGAAGTTGAGAAAAATATCCTAAAATCATAAGAAAAGAATTTCCAATCCAATCCAAATCCAAGGCCTGGCCTGGCCTAACCTAACCACAGGAAATGGGATGGGATGGGACCTTTTGGGATTCTTTTCATCTTCTCCCTCAAAAGAGAATCTCTATCTCGCTGGATTCGATTCATCTGAAATGATCTTCCTGGAAAAAAAACTCAGTTTTCGTTGGCTTTCTTTTATTTCCTTACCCGGTGCAGCTCATCATACTCGAGAGCGCCGTTGTTATTCCGATCAAAGTGTGAAAACATGAGGCTGAGTAAATAGTCCTTGCCGGCTTCTGGCCCGTCGCCCACGGCCTCGTCCATGTAGAGTTTATCGGGGTACTGGCTCTGGCCCTGGCTCTGGTGCTTGCGGTGAGCCTCCTTCTCCGTATTCTCTGACTCCATCGCCGCCTTGAAGTTGCGAACCCCTCCAATCATCCTCTCGTGGTTGTAGAGAAGCAAATTATCCTGGAAAAAAGAGAATAATTTTTTTAGAGAGTTTTCTTTCCCATCATCATCATTTTCCCCCTTCGAAGGAGAAGGAGGCGTGTCACTCAACTCACAAATCATCGTGCCTCTGAGGGCGAAAGAAAGAGAAGACTCCTTCAAATCCAATCCAATCCAACCCAATCCACTTTAGTTTTTTTTCCATAATGCGGTTCATCCCACCACTTTAGGATATTTCCATAAAAAATATGAGTTTAAGTCCACCAGGGGAAAACCGTGATCTAATACGCATTATTGGCATTGGCACCGCATCGCATCGCACATCGGCGCGGAGACAAGAAGGTAATAAATTATGGCGCTATAAATGGCTCCCCGCAATTTGGCGGAGGTGGTGTTTATCCAGACCAGACCTCAATAATCGATCGGGAAAGGAATAACTCGTTAAGATATTGTTGAAGTACTTATTTCCCTGTTTTGATGCCCTGACGGAGGGAAATTAAATATGAAGATGATCCAGTTCGAGGTTCGCTTTTGGGTCGACTTCGTCTTATTCGACTTATATTCCAGGCATCAATGAAGAATTCGCGCGGGAGACTGGAGACTTTTTCCTGTAAGCATTCTATTCCTAGAATTTTCCCATAAACGCTGGCGGACATCCTCCCCGTAAATCCAATATTTTCCTCCCCCCACTACACCAATCACACTCATCA
The DNA here is from genome assembly GCA_027744355.1 of Tyrannoseira gladiata. NCBI lineage: Eukaryota > Metazoa > Arthropoda > Collembola > Entomobryomorpha > Entomobryidae > Tyrannoseira > Tyrannoseira gladiata. Next base: position 14,707 of record JAHZNH010001781.1, on the reverse strand, counting down.
TTCTTAGTCCAGCTCAGGCTAAGGCTAATGGTCATTCTTTTGCGGAAGAATCCATAAAACTTGCGGACATCTGGATCTTCTGGAAGGACGGCAGATGTATTTACAGGAATTCCTCCGTGCTTTTGGATTCTTTCGAAGTCTCCTCAAGGAAGGGAGTACAGGAGTGGAACCGATATGGGATATGATATGACATCATGATAGGTCGTAGGTACATCCTAAATTCCTCTGGCTATACCGATCATATGAAGAAAGTACTTATCTCCCTTAATTCGTTTCTGGTCCACTTGCCCGCGAAAATGACGAGGGGGAATACTTACTCTCCCAGTTATGATCGTTGATGGTGGTCTGGTACTCTCAGTATTTAGGCACGATTCCATGAGATCCTCCTCCCGCTTCCCACTCCCCCTGTTTATTTACAGGGTTCCAAGCTGGCGCCTTCTAGCCAGCCAGCTAGTAAGTGTGCTTGTAAACGTAACATCTGCGGGTTTGTATTTGAATGCCTTGATACTCCTTGCACGATCACCTACCTACTCCGGGACCTCCGGGTGATGTACCTATTAGCGGGGGAACAACTGGATTTTTCATTTGTTTTTGTGGTCCAGTCCAGTCGCTACCGCATCCCCGACCGTAAACATCACCGCCAACACGACCAACACCAGCGCCATTTCTTTCCCCTTTGTCGACCATGTAACCAAACCGAACCACTGCAGTAGTGGAGTAACCTCACCACTAACAAAGGCAAACTATTTTATTCCTTCGTGTGTGGCAATTGTTGTCGTTGTTGTCCAGTCTTCTCAGGAAAACTGGAAGTAATAGTTTCCGAGGGAGAAGCTACAGCACTAAAATTGAAACGTTCCTCGCGTAGAAATTTCCGAATTAAGTGAGCAAGCACGACACTCCAGTGCGGGGCCAAACTGACCATGGGATGGGAGAATGGAAGAAAGTTAGTTTTCCAGGACATAAATTGTCACCACGCCACGCCAGTCCACAGTCCAGTCCCAACTCACTACTGTGGCACGAGGGAGCGTGCTTTTAGTTTTCGTTCTAAGAGCAACTTGTCATTTTACACGAGCGGTAAAATGAAAATGACCGAAACAAAAACAAAACCGATTCCAGTGTTCAGTTAAGCGCCTTCTCATTTCTTTTTTGTTTACCTTAAAGCATATCAGTGCATGACATAACTTAATGATTATTATTGTACTGGTGGGGGGATGGGGACTCGAGTCCAGACTCCTATTCTCCAGAAATAGCCAGAAACAGTATTGGACACAGAAACTGGAAAGAATGCGCCATTGAAGCTTTTTAGGGCCTACAACCCAACGCAATAACAACAACAATTTCCCATTCCACTCCAGAGCATTCCAGCATTCTTTCTCATGGTCCACGGGAATGAGATTCCCTTCTCCCCCGCAGACTTTTCTCTTCCCGAGGAAAAGTATTTATTTATGAAAGTGGCACCTAGAATCCAAATTAGTTACGCCACCATCACCACCGGTGACCAAGCTGTAGGGGGAGTGGGGCCATCGCATCCTATCGTATCCAATCGCATTTCATTTCCGGGGATATATGTCCACACTCCAGGGCCACAACTGAACTGAGCTGGACCCCAAATGAGAATCGAGAGGAATGAGGCGGGGTGGACCGTGGCCAAATGGCTTCCCATCACATTAACTTTCACCCCTCATTCGTTCCACGATGGTGATTCGATCCGATCCCCTCATTTCCTCCCCCACACCACACCACCCACATATTCGATCCCTGCTGGAGGAGAGGAGAAGGAGAAGAGAGAATGGAAAAAATATATATGGAATATTGATGGTCTGGTCTGGTCCCGGTCCACCGCATCTTTTCTCCTCCGCTCCGGGGGGATAAATGGTTTTGATCGACAAACCATCACGAATCGGAATGGATCGACCATCGAACGATCCATCCTGGATCCTGGGAGCAGCTCAAGTGAAGTATTTAACCGTTGAGCGTTATAGGCTTCCAATAAATACATTCTTCCAAGATCCACGGAAGGAATGCCAATTTTGATGGGAGCGAGAGCGAGCGAATCCATTATTTACATGATTGAATTGATGACGCGCTACCCGAAAACCCTCGGAAGAGAATGAAGAATGAATGCGTGGGCTAGCCATCATCATGGATCATAATGCTTTCAACGGTCCATCCATCCGGTAAATTTTAGAAATGCAAAGGATGAAGGGCCACGGCTGATTAAACAAGGACCCTCCTTTGATAAATTATGCATTCCTATTTGCCCTATCCCTATTCCATATTCGTGGCCAGCAATGGGAAAAGTTTCATGAGGACAATGAGCACTTTGAAGCCCAACTTTTCTTCGAAGACAATTCTCAGTCAGACCCTTGCAAATGAAATGAAGTTCACTTATTGTATGAACCTAATTTGCAAAATTGTAGTCGATCGATCGAACCCCAAAACCACGCAAGAGCAAGTTAAATAGAAAAGCATTAGATCATTAGATGGCTCTAAGAAACCGACGAAAAGTAAAGTTGAATACTCCCTCCGTATTGCTCATGAACTAATGATGATTCATTGTCCATTGTTCATAAAAACGCATGGAAAACAGAATCTCTAGAATAAATAAAAAATTGTTGAAAAAAATAAAATAAGAAAATGCCGAAAGAAAGTTTCACGCCAATAACCGGAACATAATGAGTGATCCAGTTAAGTACATCTAGTAGGTAATTCCGTTGTCCCCTCGTTAGCTTACTCCATTTGTATATACTTACTTGTTTAGGTGTGATTTTCTTCGCATTTTGGGGGAATTCCCCATCAAATATTTAGGTGGTGTGGAATGAATGAATCGCCAACTAATTAAGAGGGATTCTCCCCCACTGAAATTAAAGTAAATGAAGTGGTGTTTTAAGTTAAATAAATTATACAGTCTCATATTAACTAAAAAAGCTACCGGCGAACCCACTGATTAATCATACATTTTGACAAAATATTTAGGTGGTGTGGAATGAATGAATCGCCAACTAATTAAGAGGGATTCTCCCCCACTGAAATGAGTAGACTCCGCACCCCGTATAATGAGGCGAATAAACTGGGGCAATTTGGAATAGGATTGGATTGGACTGGAATGGGTGGAGGAAGGAGAAACTGGGTTAATTCAATTTCGTGCCAGTCCTCCAAAATCCTACTGACTCCTGTTCATTCCACACTCCTATGTATTTATACGTGCTTTTCCCTTTCCCCCATGCAGGATGAATGAATGGATGTAGGTGATTGTGATTCCTCATTGCAATTGTGCCTTGTCGAGAGAGAAAGGGAACGAGTGCGAAGGCTTGGATGAGTGTAATTCTCCAGCGGAGAAGAAGAACTAGATGTGAGCTCAAGATTTGCTTTAATAATGCAGGCCCTTCCTCCTCCTCCTCTCCCTACCGGGTGGAAATCCAAAAAACTCCAGGAAAAAAGAATGAGCTCTGCTCTGGTAGATTCGGGTACTGATACTGGTACTGACTACTTAACTACATGAAATATATTTTCCCATCTTCCACATTATTCTCCCCGAAGGGGAGAGCAAGCTGGAGAAGTCCTGACTATTTTACGGAAAAAAAGAACCAACTAACTAAAGGAACTTCGGCCTGGGGTTGTATCTTGAAGCGCCACCACACGTACCAAACCCAACAAAAACCAACACGACCCTTCCGTCTACCTACATGAGCAATGATGTACTCCATGGAAGTTGTAAAAGTGAGCGAGTGAGTATGAATTATGTACACCCCCGCCGCTGGAGGCCAGAAATCGTGGAATCTGGAAATCTGAGCTCGGATGAGTTCCATAAGCGATGATGAAAATATAAAAGTTGAATTGATCCAGGCATAAATAAAAGACCAGTTCCGTCCGTGGAAAAGGCGAGGGGAGTAGTGGTCACCCCGCGAAGATATTGGTAATGTACTTAAGTAATGCATTGAATGGAGTAAAGGCTTCTTATTGTTCAATACCGGACTGGAAACCTGGAGTGAGGTGATGAGCTCATGGATATGGATATGAAGGGCTCAGAACTCTACCCGGAGGAAGGAATTCGTATTCCTGGGTAATAAGTGCAAAGCCGGGGAAAATCCATTAGGGAGCATTGAGCATTATGCTACGGTATAACTGTGAAACGAATCGGATCGGATCGAATCTTAGATTCGGCTGGGATGGGAAGGGGCAGAATTCATTGAGTCTCTATTTTGTGAAGTCATCTCACGTACCTTTAATATTTCATATTCCTGAGGCGAACAAACGGACGAATCTCTCCTGATATCTCTGCCGATGGAGGAGGGAGCGCGGGGGGAGATGAAGTTGTTGGACTTGGATGAAGATGATGCCTTACTGCCACTACCGCCACCATTATCAAAGGATCCCGATGATGATGGTGGTGATGGCTTCACTCCTTCTCCTGCTCCCGCTTTTGCGAAATCCTCCGCCGAATTCAGAACAGAGTCCAGGTCGACCTCCGCCGCATCGAGGAGTTGAGCGTCCAGCTTCTTCCTCTTCGGAGTTGGATTATACCTTTCGTCCAGAGCACTGTAGGGGAGGTCCTCACTCTCATCCTCGGAGGACGAGGATCTCAATCTCAACCCTCCTTCCTGGATTTTTGGTGACGAGGCAGATTTTCCTCTTTTCAGCTTCAGCTTCCTCCGCGATTTCGTGATCCTCTTCCCCTGATCATTATACCCGTCCAGATTGTCATCATCAGCAGTATCCTCCTCGTTATCGGGATCATCATCATCGACTGTATCATCATCATCCACGTCGTCATCCTCATCACCATCCTCCAGATCCAGATCGTCCACATCACCTTCCACGTCCTTACTCCTCTCCAGCTTGTAGTAATCAAAGGATGTGTCAGCGACCGCATCATAGTCTGGAAAAAAATGAGGGGAAAAATGTATTAAATAGATAATCTCCAAGCTTGCACGTACTCCTTCCACTTCCATTCACTAACGACTTGGGACACCAAACCCAAGCCAAGCCATCGCCATTGCCATGCCACGCCACACCACACCACACCACTGCCTCACATTTTTCTCCTCCATGAATGCAGCAGTGATTCCCTGGTCTGGTCTCGTGGCAACAAAATAAATGACTTCGTTTTTTCCTCCTGGCAGACCAAGACCCAGCTCAGCTCATTGTTTTTCCCCATAAGCCATGGAAGTGGGTATCTCCCCACTCCCCACCCGGAAAAAAATATTCTCATTGCTGTCGGGAGCGGGAGTCGGGAGACAGCCAGGGATTTTTCTTTCTGCTGGAATTGGATTGGATTGGATTGGAGCTGACTTGAAAGCCCTACTTACTCGGTTCAGCGGACATTTGCACAACTCTCCGCGGATCTCCTGGAAACTGGGTCCGAGGGCTGCCCTGCCACGCCAATCATGTGGCATTACCTAGAGTTGGGGGACAAATATTTTTTCCCTCCTTAGCTGAAGCCATCTAGCCCCTCAGTGGAATGTACCCGTACCCGTGCCCAGCAATCTTTTCTACTCCAATTATGGTTCTATCCGGATCCAGCCAGGGCCAGATTCCAGATCCAGTCGCCAGTCACTCACTCATGGAGGAGGATGATGCTATCGCTGGTGCTGCTGCTGGATCGTAAATATCTTCAGAGATTGCCATCGAATCAATTTCAACTTCAACCTCAACATCCCCATGCCCTCAACATTACTTAGGGTGGAAGTGGAAGGCAAACAGGGGAAGTCGTGGAATTCGGGGTTCTCAAATTATTTACGTACTTGGTATTTGCCCTTACGTACGTACATGCAGCAACTAGCAAATTCATTTCATTTCGATCCAATTCAATCGAATCGAATCCATCCTAACATTTTAATTTGGAGGGAGACCCCGAGCCCAATAATACTTTTTTTTATTGAGACGTGATCACGTGCTCAACTCTACCAACGCCAATACTTTCGCCTTTTGTGCGTGCAGTCAAGTCAGCAGCCCACCAATATATCTATCCATCTTTGTTTGACTTGGGGAGCTGGAGAAATGAAGTATTATTCGATTGCTGTATTGTAGTCAGTAGTGCTGCGTTTATTCTCCACTGTCATTTGTCTCCGTGCAAAATAAGAGGACAGATAGATTTCTTTCCTTCGGAGCAGTAGTTAGTAGTGGCAGTAGCTTCGACCCGTAATCTAGGAATCTCTCCAGTCATTTCCCCAACTGGCGAAATGTGGGGTTGGCGGAGTCGCCACGCCAGTACTAAAAACTCGTGCTTTCAAATTGATGGTTCCAAGCAATGGATGGACTTTTGCGTCCAATCGCGAGTTAATTCTAATCCCCGCATTTCCTTTCTCCACAGATAAATTTTTTGGTATAAATTGCAAGAATAGGCTTCCATAACATAGCAAGGTGGGTATCCCAACCCCCCCACCCCTCTCGTCAAACCCTTGATATGGATGACGCCTGATCAGTACGGATCTTCAGAAAAAGTCAAGTCAAACTGAATCTTCTTAATTCGATCCACACTTGGCCACACTGTAATTTTGCCACTTTATTCCCTCGATCCAGAATCCGCAATGTTTCATCCGAGAAAATAAAGCAATAAAAAAAGAAAGCGAAAAGAACCCTACAGTCGAAGAAAAAGAAGCCAACATTCTCTTTCTCGATTGTTCCCCTAATTCATTTCATTTCATTTTCCTCTAAAACAAACACAACTTCATACAATCACAATTACGCTACTTTTTTTCGGAGGAGGTTTTTTTTGGCTTGGTTCAACTTCAACTCAACTCAACTCAACTGGAGAAAGTTTTTTTTCCTGGGCGAAGTCAAGCTGCTTGTTTTGAGGATGACTGTCTTTTAGTTCGGAATCGGGATTACTCCAGAGTCCTTTTCTAGAAGTGAGCTCAATTTCCACATCCCGATCGAACACAAATAAGTACATATTCCGTACTGAACTTTTCTCATTGCAAATTGCTCCCTGTTTACTACGCAGCCATGTACAAGGCACAGAATGCACAACTCTCCATCATCAAACCCATTTCCCCCGAATTTGTAACGGTAAATAGTGCATTCATTCCCTCCGGAAAAGTTGTACACTTTCCCCCGATACATGATTCCAGCTTGATCGAGTGACTTTACTTTACGCACCAACCAAACTAAGAATTTGCGAATATAAGGGGAAAACTGGAAATTGGCAAGAGGTCGTAGATCAAAAGTTGCTCATTCCCTCACTCCCTCGGAGTAATATTCCAAAGGTACCCGAAAACTGTAGCGGGAGCCCTAATTATTCCGGAGAAAAGTTTTGCACGGAAGGAGTACACCTGAAGCCCTGCGGAAAACTGTGATGAATATTACAATGCGTCACTACGTATTTTTTCGGACATCGTATTTCATGTTAGGGTGAAGTGAGTTCCAGGTTCCAGCCAAAAATCAAAAACTACAAACTAAAGAAAATCAATAGGTTTCCTCAATTCTTTAGTTTCACGTTGCCCCAAAAAATGTTGATCCCGAAGGAATTCTCAATTTATCCTTCCTGGAAGGTGAAAACGATGCCTATCACTCCCTTTTAAGACGTTTCCACTGGACTAGTCACTGCAATGCTCTTGAATGTACATTCCATAAAATACTGAAGTTTTTTTTTCTTGGTTGGTCATACAGGCAGAAAATGAAATGAAAATGGATTCTATTCAAATTCCGCAGCTTCCTCCTCCCTACTCTAATTTCAAGTGAGGCATTGGAGCACAGTATCTCTGGGGCATTCCACACACACCCTCCGTATAATTCATCGTGACAAAGACACGACACAACGGCCCAGAAGGATAATGGAGGCGTATTAGAGTCAAAAGTAATTCAGAATTTTAATTAATAATCCCCTCCCAACTTAACGCCCAAAACAAGTCACATGGTTATTCCTCCGTAGGACTAAATAGGACTAAATTGAATATGGAGTGGATGAGATGGAGCGCAGCATAATTTCAGTATAATCCCATTTCCGCCAAGTCCCCGTGAGGAAGGGAGCATATGGGCTCATTCCCTTAAGTACATCATCCACAGACTCACTCATTCATTCACTCTGTCTACCTACAACAAAGCCAAAGCCCCAAGTATTTATTTGGATCCTAAATACATCACATCACGAAATGTATGGCAGAGAAGATCCAGCGCAGACCCGCTAAATTCGCCATAATAATAATAAGTACCTAACTTACTTCGTACCTACCAAAAGTGGGGTAAAATATTGGGGAAGAAACTATAGCTCAATTGTTCGGTGAGCCCCGTGCCGTGAAGCGTCCTTTTTATCTCCTCCTCACCCGATCCTCTCCTCTTCTCCCCCTCACCAAAGCCACTTTAAATTTTGCAGCGTCACACGTACAGCTTTCCACCAAGCCCATTTTCAGGGCATTCAGTATTGGGCGCAGTCGAGCGCGGAATTGCAGGGGAGCAACGAGCAACAAATAATAATAAATAATTTCTAAGCCGCTTTCCCCAGATGGAAAAGTGTAGTAGTATTTTGTTTAGGGGAGTGGAGTGAGAAATTGCAAAACATCAGCAGAAATATGTTCCACCTGAATGCATAAATCCGTTTAAGTAAGACGACTTGCAGAAAAAAAAGGCGGGAGGAGGGAGCACGGAGCACCAAAGCCGGAGCCTGGAAGCATTCTAGAAAAAAAAGGATGAGAGATGTGCTCCATCCATCCTGGCTCCTGGATGCCATGCCATGCCATGCCATGGCATCAGGATGGCATCGTTGAGTCGAGTCGAGTCGTATTTATTTTGCTGGATGACATAAATATCCATAAAGAATATCCATCCGAGGAACTCCATACTCATACTCCTACTCCTCAATCCATATTTTCCCCCGGAGTGGAGTGGAGGAAACTCCAAAGTTCCAGATGAGCACTTACTTCCTAGCTCATTCCCCTCCTATTCCAACAATGGAGTGTCCCCGGAGCCGGGGGGATTTTCGAATTTCCCTGTTTCACGACTCAAGCACTCAATACGTGACGTCAGGTCGGTGTTGTGTTCTGTTAGTGGCGCTAGGGTTTTTATAGAATTAAATAGATGCGTTGGATCCGATTTCCCCTGTTCCACCTCCGAGGAGGAAATCTGAGGAGATGATGGGATGGGATATGTGTGTTCTTCCCAGCTCAGCACGGCTCGTTCACAGGACAATGCAAGGAAATGCCTATTCACGAGTCTGATCTGGAATGGGAATTATAGGATGAGTAAAGAGTGATGATAGTTCGTTGTAGTTGAAAAGCTACTTTCGTTCGCGAAAACTGAACACACGTAGCCTTCTACTCTGGCAGTATCCTCATTTTACAGGAGAGGTTCTTTCCAGTTCTCCAGCTACAGAGGCTTAGTCAGTCCACACCAAGCCAGGAGAGCGAGCAGAGCGACACGACACCAACACCGGAATAAAAAAAGGAGGAAAAAGCTATTTTATGAATTTTTATAGTTTATGGTGAATGACTCCATAACACGTACATGAAATTAGAATACTACTGGAACTGGAAATATTGTTTAAAAAACTGCCAACTCATAGGAGCCATCCTGCTCGAAAAAAAGGATCGGGAGAAGAGAAGAGCACATGGAAGCATACCCTTTTCTCAACGATCGCAAATAAAAACCATTCCAGTTTTTTACTTCCAGTTCCAGTCTCACTCTCCTTTGCTCCTTCCTGGAGAACAAGAGAGAGAAAGTGAGAGAGAGTGGACTTTTACGCGAGAACAGACACTTTCCAGCATAAAAAACCAACCAGGTTCACTACGGTGCATTGTTATTGGCACGGGCTCCAGACCAGGAGGAGAATAACCAGCGATTGATGATGCATGGATGGAGTCTTTTCCGTTGCGTTGTTTGGAAAAAACGAAGCAGCGACAATAACCCCGCCATAAAATGATGTAATGCCCGAAATGAAAAATTTTTTAAGGCGGGAGTGACTACATCCATAAAAAAAGAAGGAGAGTGTAAAAGTGGCATCCGAAGGTTTTTAATGCCCTTGTATTCGAACTTACTTGGTACTCATTTTAAAGATAGAGGCAGAGGCGAGGAGCTGGATACTGGATATTAGGGGCATTCAGGCAGATCAAAAGAAACGATTTATTGTAGTTTTCAGCTTCTTATTTAAATCACGTTTTGTTTGAGTCTTGAATTACAAAACCCCGAATAAAATTGGCCTTTACAGTTGGATTTGAATTTTAAATAAATGCAGAAGGCCAACATTCATTCCTCCTAAATCCGACCATCCCCAAACGTATCCCCCCGTATCTATCCAGTCCCAGGTCAGGTCTCTCAACCGTTCCGTTTCTCAGTTTTCTAATTTCGGGATATCGACATTCTACCTTTCCAATTCAAGAGGAGCCAGGAATGGAGATAGATAGATTTCGTTTCCGGGAGGAAATGCGAAGTATCATTTGCATTTCTGACGTAGAGAAAACAATTTCCTCGTTTTTCCAGAAACTGATCTATTGAAACATTGGATCGGGACCGACGACTCTGCGTGATATCAATGAAGAATGTAGGATGTATCAATTTTATTGAATTCCATTAAAAAAAATCTCCTCGGATGCGAGTGGAACTGGCTCATTGCTCACTCAAACTGGAAATATTTCTGCTGGATACTGGATCTCGGATCTCCAGCCTTTAGCCATTCAGGGCCGTGGGAAGAGATACGATTCGCATCATATTTGTATTTGATTTCGCAACAGGATAGCAGGGCCGCTTTCCTCTGCATATTGTATATCCTCCCACCAGAATCAATCTCTCGGATTCGGTGCGGACCACACACACTACCCCACACCGAACACTGAAGACACGACACGACTCAGCGATAAATTACTGGGAGTGGAATGTGGAGTGGAGGCATCTGTTTCTGATCAATCAGTTGGAGCAAGATGATGATGATGATGACGATGGACAAAAATGAGTTGTTCCACCACTCGAGGGAAAAATAATGCATGAGTACATTGACTGAGTACTGTTTTAGTGGCCCAGGCGTGCGTGAAGGACTCCCATAGCATTCCAGTCCCAAAAGAACTGGGGGAGTAGGGAGTAGGTGGATGTTGGAATTGGAAGGGAATTCGGGAATTCTTTCGCCATTTTTCTGTTAGATTTGCATTTGGATCATATCAAATCGCGCTCTTCATCAGCGATACAATACGATGCCGTGAGATTTACTATCGACTCGAATCGAGCCAGAGCCAAAACCCATGAGCACTCCAAATGAACTTATTTACACATGTCAAAAACATCAGTGCTCTCTGGAGCGGGGAAGAGGGCGGAGAATTTGGAGATGCGGCGTGTTTTTGTATTGGTGGCAGTGGTGATGGATGGCAATCTATAGTACTCCGTGGGGAAGTGAAAGTATTACATAATTGAAATCCAAATCTACACAAAAAATTCCTTCTATTTACCGTGTGGATGCTGGCGACTGCGAGATTTCTCGGGGGCGATGTGATGCAGTGATGATGATGACGATCCACTTCCACTTCTCGTTCTGGGGGACTGTCCGTGGGACTTGTGGAAGCAGGCGTTGGAGTGGTCAACTTGCAACTTGGAGTTGAGGAGACACGCCGTCCTGTGAAGCACGCAGTGGCTCGTGTAGCGCCTCCCATCAGTGCCGCAAACCTGCTGCTTTGATCTGTCGTGCCCACACTCGCGGATGCAAATACACTCGGGCGCGCCATCCGATCCGGGAATACACTCGCGGCCGTGCCCGCAATACCAACCTTTGCACACGTCGTCGACATCGACATCTGAAAAAAAGGAATAGGAAATGAACCATTGGATCAAGTACATTACCCTATGTCAATATACCCCCACTCCAGGGATAAAGTATCCCAATTCCTCATCAGTGAATAATTGTCAGTGATCCGAAGCTGAAGTGGAGAAATGGGAGATTTAAGCTCGCTCTCGCTCTGACTGATCTTTTATTCATTTTCGGGGAAACCACCCCACCCGCGGTATAATGCTAATGCGTAACAACTATAACAACAACCGAACCGACTTATTCTGAAATGGAAATCCGAATTTACCTGATTTCGTCAAGTAGGAACGGTCTGATCCTGCTGGTCCTTCGACTTTGGACGTTTCGTGGATGTGCTTGTGTCTCGATCCTCTCTGCAAAAGAAAAAGATTCAAATGAGCTGGTTCGATTGGGTGAAACTGGAGAATTATGCATTCCCTTTCATTCAAAATTAACTATAAATAGGATGAATTCACTCTTCATTTAATAGTCAGTCACATCTTGGTCTTGGTCAATGTCAGCCACCCATTTCAATCGTCAGAGTCTTCAGCACGGAAATGTATTTTTTTAGCTGGTGGAGTATTCCAAAAATCTGGAACCTCCAGCAGTTCCAGCTTAATGTGGAGTCTCACGCGAGCAATTGAATGGATTTGAATAAATTGAATAGATTTTCCAGAAAAAAGATTCGGGCCTTTCGGGAGGACTTGAATCCAAACAATTATTAGAATTAGAATAGTCCTGTCCTGTCTTATCTCTCTGGAGAAAGGAGGTCATTAGCATCATAAGGAGGAAATTTTGAATTAAAAAACGATCCTTGGGCATTCCTAAACCCTGCTCTTCTTCGCTTCTTCCATTTCCCCGCTCTAGTTCCAAGGAAATCTGGATCTGGATGGAATGTAGTCCAAGTCCAGGGAAAATGGTACAAAGCCTAATAATACCTAATGCTTTCACTTTTTCCCTGTTCACGAATTAAAATTAAAAAGGGAGAAATGAATTCAAAATCTTATGCAAAGTTGGAGGAGGAGGAAGCCCTGGAAAAAAGAAGCTCCAGCCAAGTGGGGCTACTTCCCCACCGAGAGCGAGTGAGTGAGGCAATGCAATGCAATGTTTTGATTTATGAACGGTAATCTTGCCATATCGCCCAATTTATTTCTCACGCTCAATTTCCTCCAGAGAGCATTTTTACTCTTTCATTCCGCATTGCATACCATTAAGTAATTTCGCGAGGAGTGTTATCGCATCACGCAACTGCTTCCCTCTTGTCTCATTAACAAAATTTTTTTGGAGGGAAGAAGCGCACTCTCCTTTGTCTGGAGAAGGAGAATGGGAGCGGGGAGAGCGGGGAATGAATTTTCTGTGGAAATTAGAATGGATAATGTGGAGCACAGCACTACAATACTTATATTGCTCCATTTCTGTCAGAGAGGAATGAATCCACTATCCAGTCTTCTCCAGTGACTCAGGGAGATTCACGAGTATCGTATTGAACCGGATGAGAGTGGAATGAGAGAAGCCACTTTCCATCCAGTGGAAACCTAAAGCTACATAGTGTATACCGCCCTCCCCCGAAATGAGAAGAGGAATGGGTGGAATAAGTGAAACAAGCTTGCATAAATACGCATCAAATTACATTTACTCTGGAATCTCGTTTGCACAGCCACAAAAAAAGATTTATTGGAATTGGAATGAATTCGAGTTTGAGAGCGAGGGATGTCGATGTGATACGTTCGCAATATCCGGAGTACCCTTCTCCTCTCATCTCATCTCATCCCAGCTCATGGAAATATTTCTGGAGAATGGGATGGTGGAGTCTGTAGTGCACTGGTGTGGTGGAATTCAATCATTCTCATTCTCCGTGTTTTTACAATACAAAATGAATTTACGATGGAGGTGCCTCCTCCCAATATTTATCTCTGTCTCGGAATATTACGGGGGGAAAGAGGGATGGAGAGAGAGACACGAGGAAAATTGCTTTTATTACTTTCGGGCTTATCAATTTAATCCGAGCTATCTCAGGAAGAGGAAAGAACTTGGAGAGTGAAACAGGTACCTAAAATAATACACAATATGAACAACATCCAGATCCAGATCCAACACGCAATCACTCACTCACTCGCAGGTAAGGAGAATCACTCACTCACTCCCACTCTCCCCCTACTCACATCCAGTTTTCCTCATCCTGGAATGAAAATTTTATTCTGGCGGGGATTGGGATTGATACCTCGCTCGATCCATTCATCCGGGGGAGGGAGTGAGCCCAAACCAGAAAGAGAAACCTACAGGCTTGCAGTTTGCATTTCCTCCTCCGGAAAGTGAGTATAAATTGAAGCGCTTAGTGGAAAAACAAAACTTGAAATTGGTTGCCACACAAAAAAAAATTCAACAAATTCTATAAACCTGGTAAACAGCAAAATATTCACAAGGCTAATGAGAGAAAAGTCATACTCATGATATTTTCCATCTGTTAATTTCAAAATTTACGCATTCTAGGAGTGACATTCTGAACTGTTCAGTTTTGTTGAATACATCAAAGAATTACATTTAAAAACCCTTGCTTGTTTTTAAATCCAACGGATTATATTTTTAATTTAAAATCACAAGCTGTATAGTCCGATTACGCTAACAGCGCAAAAATTTTTTGCACTACAAATTATTTTCCACGTAGCCTTTTTATGCCAGTAGTTGCGCACTTTTCGTCGCAGATTGGAACCGAAATTTGCAAATATATATGTAACTTTTGCTGCTGATTATGAACCAGTAGCTAAAACTTTACCGAGATGAACAGTTTTGCGCAAAATGCAAAAAATGTAGAGTTTGGATACAGAATCAGCTCTTTCTTGCATTTGTAGTGAATTTGGCTTGCCTAAAGGACGCTTTGACATCAGCTTCGCAATCAGCAACATTAATTTAACTTACATGCAAATTCTGCTGCCAATATAAAACAACTTATCGCGCAGGATGCCTGAATAGTTATAAGGCGTGAAACAGCACAAACTTCTCATTTTT
>JAHZNH010001780.1:0-34209 GCA_027744355.1 Tyrannoseira gladiata | reverse complement strand
GTAGGGATCTGTGTGCGAAATGGAAGTGAAAGGTCACTTTTGCCTGAGTGAGTGAGTAGTCCTCGTGATTCTGTTTCGTGCCGTGAGAACAAATAATATTACCGGCCATTAGGGGAGCACGACCTTTTTGGAGAGGAGCGCTCTTCGCTTGTGCGTCAATGCTAGCCGTCATTATTACGCCACACACAAACACACACGAGGTATTCATTTCCTAACAATGGGAATCCTCATCCAAAAAAACCACCGCTGCAGTGGGTAAGTGGAGTATTGGGAATGGATGCGTCATAAAAGGAGGAATTTTAAATTGCCGCAGAAGCATCATCATCATCATCATCATCATTGCTCCTCATCTATGGCGATTTTCTTTACTGGTGCGAGGATTTCGAACAAATTTGTAGCCCTCACTCAGCAATTGACTGGCACTGAACGAGTGCGAAAGCCATGCCATGGCATACTAATCATGCCATGTTTGCGCCTAATGAATGTATGAATGAGTGAATGAATGAATACACTTTCATTCGCTCATTGTCATCAAAAACTGCATGTAATTTTTTTGTTCGCACACGAAAGCCTGCCAGACCTCGTCTGCGTTGGGGAAAAATGGATGATGTTGATGATGGACGATGACATGCAAGACCAAAACACTCTGGCGAGAAGGAGGAAGTCCGCAAAATCCTGCTTTTGGTGTCCACGCAGCCGAACAGTCATTATGCAATGCAGAAATTTGTTTGTGAAAAATGAAATTTCGCGAATTGAGTTTACGCGGTAAGTTGAAGCTGACGTGAAGTGAAGAACAAGTGGAAACTGGGAATCCTTCCTTCTAGGTAGAAGCCGTCGTGGTTGGGTCTGGATCAGAGTGCGACCGACCAAACCGCAAATGAAATGTTTGCGAAATAAAGTCAAAAGAAAAACATGTGTTTCTTTGAAACTCTCTCGCTCATTTTTTCTCTGTGAATTTCCACCGAATCCACACCACTACGACGAATATGGAGCCATAAGTTAAGCCAAGCCAAGCCACATCCGTGATGTGATGGAAGAACTGAAGAACATGCCAACAAGAACGGAGTGGCTCTGGCTGGTAATGGATGGTATGGTTTCCAGATTAGACTGGGAGCATCAACAACGAACTCGAACATCAAAATAATAAAATAATTATGGCTGGATGAATACTACGCACGGGATATGGCTTACTGGAGCTGGAGCATAACTATAATAGTATCATCATTTTAATGAGGAACAAAGTGGATGACATGGATATGAGGAGATCCCAGGATCTGGCAAATTTTCCCCGAAGGAGCATCCAGCTTCCGCTTCAAAGGACAATAATCCATCAACTCGTGGAATTTTGGGGATGAGATGATTTCCAGGAAAAGCTACTTTACACGAAAGTAATAAATCCCCAACTCTTTCCATCCCATTTGGTTTCTGAGCAGAGAGTCGGAAAAAATTTGCGAGGAATTAAGAATTAAGCGGGAGGAAACCTGATCTTGGAGGGCAGATGTGGCTTGGCTGAATCCCATTCAACAAACCAACAAAAAAAAACCAAGTCCATATGCTTCTATACTACCAAAGCCTGAAGGAAATTCTTGGGATAAACATAAGTACTTACATGCTTACAAGATTTCCTTCTTACAACAAGTGGAATGAATGGGTGAAGGATGTAATTCGTGGATGATGACGACGACAACGTTTTCAATATCACCATTCATGGGGATGGATAAGTGAAGAAGTACTTAATGATTTTTTAAAGGTTATCATACCGTCCCATCCCCAATCGAACATCAAAGAACAGAATGAGATCCGAGATCTGGAAAATTGCTTTTTTATGAACTTTCGTAGGAAACATGGAACTATGGGTACAGATGTAGACATTATTTTTATGCATATGGATTTCTGGAATGACCAGCTTTTTCATTTAAATACTTCGAAATGCTCCTACTCGGAAGAATGGGGAATGAATGGGTGGATTAGATTGGATTGGAATGAAAGGATGAGGAGCAGAAAGTATTTCGTGTGTCGAGAGCAGTGTCCTTCCTGAGGAGCGTTTAACTCGTAATAAGGAGCGTTTACCAGTTCCTCTCGCTCGAAACAAGATCTATGGAGTTTGTGGTGTACAATTTTATCAGCTCACGTTTCTTCACCCTTTTTTTCCTCAATGGAAAATTTCAGTGAGGCAAAAGGCAAAAAAACGGACTGACTGAGTGACTACTTACTCACCACGTCAAAGTCAAATTCAAGCCATAGGGAAACCCAAGCGAAGCATGGTGGACCGAGAAGGAGCTTGCTCGCTTAAGCCAGAGCTAACAGCTCATTTGCAGTAAAATATAAGTAGTAGTAGTGAATGATAACGATCGCTCTTTCAGAGAATCCTCTCCCCCATTCATTGAGGAGTTAGTTGTGACGATGGAGTTCAAAGATCAATCAACAGCTTAGTGCCTGCACATTCATGGTAATTCATGGACACAAAAAAAACTGATCGAGGAGCAGCTTTAACATCGATCCTCAAAGTGAGGCGGAATGGGAGAGAAAATGAGCGCGTAATCATTTTCTGCGTAGTGGATTCCATCCGTGAGGATGGAAGGAATTGGAATGTTGGTATTTAAGTATGAAAATGAGGAGGGATCTATATTCCTGTCTCAAGGCCTTCTAAATACCACCGCCACCACCTCCCAAGTCGCTCCACCACCGTGACTCACTATTGGAGGGATTCGATGATGTTGATGGGGATTTGTTCACCAAGCAATTATATATTTTATTGGAGGAGGATAAATATCGACTATCAGTATCAGTCCTGAATCAGCGGAAAGAAAATATGCATATCTAGTGATCCAAAAAAAATGTGGGTAATTGGATCAGTCTATTGATTGGTGGTGGTGTTGGAATGGAGGAAGTACGTACTCACATGATCATGATGGTGATGAGCAGAGAATGTAATATCGGAAGAAGAGTGAGTAAGTACCCAAGCACATTCTCCCATTTCCTCCCTCGATTCCCCCGAGAAGCCGGAAATCTACCGGAGCATTCAGAGTTAGTCTGAGCTTATGAAATTTGCATGGGAACTACTACTACCACGATGCACACTCACTGGAGCTATTTAACCTCGGAAAAAAAATTTGTGGGGAAATGGCATTACTTACTTATTGGAGAGGGAATAATAGGTAATATTTTCCTTTCCTGTGAAAATTTCCCCTTGACTTCAGATTCCTGATAGTAATTCTTCTTGATGGGGAAGTTGGGATTGCATTGCATCACTCACAATTTGGATTGCATAAGTTTAATATGAGTGATTTGAATGAGGGAGTGATGCGGAGGAGGAGGAGAAGAAGAAGAATGCATTATATGATGAAGATTACCTGTATCCCCGCTCCAAATTGGAGGTTTCGTGAGGGAACAATAGGGAAATGAGTGAGTGAGTGAGTGAGTGAGGGAATGGGAAAAAGTGAGAGTGGTATTCGGGTAATTCCTCATTAAGTAAGTGCGAATAAATATGTTATCACAGCTGTGGTTAAGAAATCGCACCCTAGTAGTAAGGTAGGTATAGGCATCAACATCGTCATCATCATCATCATCTAAACCACCTTCACCATCTCCTCTTTCCTCCCACTCCAATCCACACCACCCACCCACCCACCACTCGCAAGAGTATTTAGCACTCACTCACTCCCTCCATCTCCCTATTTTACATATTATTGAGCACGATGTGATGTAGTGATGTGATGAGGTGGGGTGGAGGTGATGACGATCACCATGAAATTTGAGGACTTTGCTTATTTTCCTCAACTGGAATGGAATGGGATGTAATGTAATCGGCGCGTTTTTCGAGTGGGAGGACGCCCTTCCCCTGATCCAATGCATGCGAGTGAAGTGAAGTCGCACCAACTCCTCTCGTTAGGAGAATTCACTCGTTTTGTTTCGTTTATTTATTTTCAGAGGAATCCATCCAAAAAAATCTCTACAAACTCCAATCGTCATCGTCATCATGATCATCACGATCAGTCAAATCACCTCCCTTCGGTGTTGGATGACCAACAAAGGGCAATAATAAATGCTCTGACTGAGTGAGTGAGTGTGAGTGCATGACAGAACTGAGCTCACATTTCTCACTCACTTTTTGTACTCTGTATGGGCTCCACACCGCCCTCGCCGAGTGCAATCAACGTCAAAAAATCCCGAGCTTGAGCCGAGTTTTTTTTACGGCGGAGAGGACTCATGTACTCACCCCAAGCGCTCCGATTCGAGTTGAATAAGTACTTATGTACTTCATCTTGAATAACTTCTGCTTTCGACTTCGATATTTCCTGAGGAAGGAGATTCGGACTCGGTGCCATTTTGGTCAGTCGTCTTGCTAACTTAAAAATTGCAGGTTGCCCCAGGAGTCTTTTGATATTGCAAAAGTGGAAATTTTCCTTCATTTAATTCTAAATTGAAAAGAAAACCTCATATCTGCTTGCCCCCTCCCTCCTCCTCGCTTGATGCTGGGGGAGGTGTGGGTTGCGCAACAGTTTTTTTTCCTCGTGTTTGACCATAAGTGAATAAAATTCCTGATTCGCATTCCGTTACTTCTTCATTCCCCATTGCGAGAACAGGGTTTTCCCATGTAAGCAAATGCACTTGTCTTATGAATGAGCGTCATTCCTTCCTTCCGAAATGAAATGAAATTCATATGCAAAGGTACATACACATTCACTTAAAGTGCATTTCACTTTAACTAGGACCACGCTCGAGAGTATGCTTGATTATTGCGAGTTGCCATCCCAAAACAAGCAGCAGATTTCACTTGCGTTGAAAATGGCAGTGGAGCAGGATTGTTATTGTTTGCGAGGCTCTATTCAGAGCCATCATCATTTTGATTTTATTTTCAGTAGGTATACCACCCAACCAACTCTTAAAATGTTGATGAATACCCGTAGTACTCAGCTCATTGTGCGGACTTGTTACGGAGCTCCTTCTTTTTACCTCTTCGGGTACAGGAGTGAGAAGAAGAGCCTGTGTGCTTTTTTTTGGCAGGTAAAGTGTAACAAAAAAACGGGGCATGTATCTATCCATCCCCGTTTACCTTTTTCTCTTTCCTTTTTGCAGCGAATAAATTGCTCCTCACTCTTCATTCAAATGAGGATCCCGTTAGCAGACTGCATTCCATTCCCCTCTACCTACTCGGAGATGAACCGCTCCATTCTTCTATGGTTGCCTGCATTACCTTGCTTACCACTCTGCTCCTGCATTGTTATCATGTGAAAGAGAATTGCACCAGCAACAACAATGCAACGGCCACGGTTGTTTGAAGGTCCCTTTAAAAGTAAAATCTGATTTCCCCAATTCATACATCACTCTCCTGATCACGAACACGTTTACGGCTACAGAGAAAAGCAAACACAGAGATAAATAAATACACAGGCAACAGTTGGAACGGACCCGGGAAGAAGATGTATTAGCAATGCCCTCGTTTCAATCGCACTCAAAGCTCGGGCGTTCTAACTAAATCGTAGGTGGGTAGACCGATCAGATTTTAAGGTATATGCAATATTAAGCGTCCATTTTTTCGGACAATGCCAGTAAGTAATTGGCCAGACTAATCAGGAATCCACTCTGGTTTTATCTGTCTATTTCTGGTGGTTTGAAGTCGAGAGCTCGAGAATCCATACTTCAGTACTGTTGGAGCCCAATGAAGCTTTCAAATTTTTCAGCAGGAATAATTCTCCAGAGTAATCTGCATCGAGTGCCCTATGATTTCTGAAATTAGATTTCACTCCAGCAAATACCACCAGGAAATCTATTCACTGCACTGCATTGTGAATAGTAAGTACTGCACTACTGTATATTGAGTGTATACCGATTTTTTTTGCTTGGCATTATCGCATAGCCCCAGTACCAGGATTTACCTGCATTGGTACAATATTTAGTCTGGTAACTCCGACTTTTTTCAATGGATTCGGATTCAGGAGGCAAAAATGGAGCAGGAGTTCTCCTCCTTGTTTCATGCGCTGCTGCATTATATACACCCGACTCACTCAGTCAAATTATTAGCGAGCCGTCATGGTACGGCTCATTGTTATGCTCTCGGTTTGCCTTGAAATGAGTGGACTGTAGTGTTTAAACAACTGCAGGAACTTGTTACATGATCGAGTGAGTGAGTGAATGAATGGATTTTTTTTACTCGCCAACCTGTAGATTCCACCTCGTCATAACATTTTTTTGAGAGAGGATACACTGGCCATAAAAAACACCGTTTCCCTGCCTAATTTCCCATGCTCGTAATCCTAATCCATTCCGACGGTTTTCGTTTTTCTGGGGGAGAAGTGAGACCAAATCCAGCTCGTGCATGATTTATGGGAAGGAAACGAAGCCAACCCCAATTAAGTAGAGTTTATTTCGCGTAATTAAACTTCTCGAAGTGGTTGAGATAAATCTGGAGAACTTTCAGGAACCCCCGAGCCCAGTGACTTTCCATGAATCCATATTTTTGATTACGCCATCACGCATATATTAAAAAAAGGCTTTATAGTAGTTGGTGGTAATAATCGTTACGAGGTTAAGCATTTGATGGGAGCATTTCCCCGAACTGGGGGTCTGAGCATCTGAGCCTGACGCCAGAGGCGAAATCCTTTTATTAGGCCTCTTCACATTTTTGATGTTGTCATCACAAAATTTATCCTATCGCCTTCGTCATCTTCAGCATCTAGTTCTTTTGTCACATTAAGCATGCATCAAATGACAGGCTTCGAGCTAAATATTTTGCTTCTAATTTTTTTTCTCGTTCGTTTGTTTTTCTCCTCATTCCTTCCATCATCATTTTCGGAAATGGGAGGATCTGGTTGAGCGGTTGGAGATGGAGTAAATTTGCTGTGGGGTGACTCCATCCAACAATATGCCATTGGTAGTCCTGCTCATGTCCTCATGAGTGCTTAATCGTCGATAAATATTTGAACAGTTCGAAAAAAATCCTTTACATTCGCAGAAACAAGGAAACAGACGGAGACAGGAATGTGTATCAAGGATACGAACTGACTCCCAAAAAAAATTCCGAATGTTGTCATCCTGTCATGTTGTCGCCATCACATGGGTTTTGCCAGACGGTAAGATAACTGCAGAATTTGCAATCAGTTCAGTTCAATCTAAACCTACCAGAGCCGAGCCGAACCAATCCATCAATCATCCGCGGGAGTCATGAGGTACTCGCTCACTCACTCACCGGTTACCAACTGATCTGCATATTTGCTTTCCCGTGAAGCGAGGACATATTGTAAATAAAAGATTAGACGAGTTACGTAGTCGGCCAGGCCACGCAGTGGCTTCACAGTTAGCATTATCATTGATGTGACGTTATATCACCACCAGCCACCAACCCGCTCCGGTTCTATTATTGTTCATTTGTGTTTACCCACTTATTTCCAAAAAGTTAGGATTCGGCGGAGGCCGTGTGAATTCCAGTAAATTGGGCTCATCCAATCGGGAAAATTGGCAAGAGATAAGGGGAAATATCTAAAATTGCAATAGATAAGCGAATACATATTTCGATCCAACCTATAAGTTATCATCTCCAGTTCAGTTGCACAACTGAACCTTGTCTCGTCGCGACTAAAGTGCACACCTGATGAAACAATCGTCAAGTCAAATCATCAAAATCCCACCAGTAAGAAATAATGATGGTGGCCATGTCACAATTCTAATCTTCCTCAAACAAACCAAGGCATCCCATTCATTCATTCATCCATTTTTTTTCGCAGAAAGGGCACAGCAGAAGGAATTTCGGCGCGAATAAGTTGGACCACTCCAAGCTAATTTATTGGCGCCATATCATAATAACATTCGAAAGCCTTATTCTAATTTTTCCGCCAACTCAACACTCACGAGCTTGCAGGAGGCGTTGCGTATTGTATTGACATTGGGATTGGTACAGTTACACGGGCAAGCAAACTCAGCATCAACCACAAACCCCGTAATAATCTCATCCGCTCCACTTTTTTCCCCTCTGTCGTATGACATAAGCAAAAATTCCACGCCGAGGACTGAGCTGAGCAATATTTACAATACCTTTTACTTTTCATGTAGGGGTTGACTGACACTTTGGTTCGAGCGGGACTTCCACTTTTAATCAGAGGGAAATTCCACCACTAATAATACTTAATGCAATGACATTTCACATGTAGGTACATACTCCTGCCCTGTCATTCCCGCCAAAGTCATCGCATCACGTAAGATCATGCATTCCACACGAAATCGCGCAATTAAGCGAATTAATTGCGCCGCAGAAATGATATTTATGAACTACGATATGCCCTGGTGGAAAGTACTTACTCATCTAATCCAGTGTTATTTTTTTCATCTCAAGGAGAATACACATGACCGTGGAATGTGCATAAGTTAAGTCGCGGATTCCTGTTTACATGCACTCGAAGAAGTCGAGCTTCCACTCCCATTTCAATCCCATGACTCATTAAAGTTCACTCATCTTTTCCTCCGCTTCAGCCATAAAATTCGCACTTACTTATTTTCATTTTTTCATCGCCTGTTTTTGCCAATCATCGAGAAAATTTTCAATGATCCAGTCCATCTTAAAAACTGTAAAGTGAACACTTAACGTCATCATTACATCTTTCACCCATCAGGGGAATCATATTCCCGTCATCGAGAAAGCGTAGCCTGTCATGTCATGTCACGTCACGTGTTTATGGCAGGAGCACACTTTTCCACGAAAAGGTGATTTTCCCTTCCCACTTCTCATTTTCCCCCTTGACTTTTCCCCGTGAAAGTAATTTTTCCCCGAGTGCTGCAAAGTCCCAAGTCCCTCTCCATTTTCTAGCTGGAATGCTTGATTGCAATTGCCTCGAAGTACTCCGCACTTTATTCCCCCTCAATAATTCCATTTAGTTGGCCACTTAACATCTAGTGGCAATAAATCTATTGTGTGTGTGCGCGCTCATTCCACTCTTCTTCTTCGAGATCCTTCGTTTCCCCACTCTCCACCTTCCCCATTCCTTTTCGAGTCTCCATTTTCATTTCCCATTTCGCATAGTTCCCCTCTCCAGCTCGCGAAATCAACTTAAGTCCCGGGTAACTTCATTCGGCTAAAACACCTGTACAAAGCATCGTCGTCTTCGTCCTTCATCTGTGCCCTACTTCCTCCTTAGCGGACTAATAGCTTACGCCATACTCCTTCAATTTTACTTAGTCTTCCCACTTCCTAAAATATACTTACTTACTAAAGTAAGTACATTAAATACATTACTCCACTATAGTTCCCCATTCTTTCCCTCGGAAGGCTTTCCATCCATCCCCATTGTAATGCAATTATGCATCTACCGGAAACTCCATTTTCCTTCCTCGAGGTGAAACAACGCAAAAAAAAGGCTCTCCGCTGATCGTGTGCCAATACGGGGCTTTTACGGCTCACAAATATCATCATAATTTTTACGCGATCATAACGATTTTATGTGACGATCATAAGAAATTTTCTACAAGGCTGTCTTAAAAATCCTCCTTGGTGGGGACAAACAAACATCATCCCCACTCTTTTTGGGTTTGATGGCGCACTAATTCATTTCTCCCCATTTTCCTCGTCATTTCATTGCTCCATTGTGATACGGATGACTTATGTATCTCGAATCTTCCCCACAAATCCCCCCGAGTTAGGACTCCCATATTTCGAGAAATGAAACGAGTCCTTTCTTCTTGACCAACTTATTTTCAGCAGAAAAATAGAAACAAGGAAATAAAAACAACAATATCCCGACTGGCATGCCAAAAAAATTAGCCTTTTTTACGTAAAAGTTACGCGCGTGTGGGGAAAAAAGATCAGGATGATGATGATGACGATCACGATGACTTCACCAACACGTGTAGGGCAAGCAGGCCCGAAGTTGATTTTTTATTGCAATTTTTCCATTCGAAACTCCTGGCATCATCAACCTCTAAAAATACACAGGAAACTGGCGAAATCGCAAGTTGCAAGGATATCATCATATCATCCTCATCCTCATGATCATCATCCGCCGCCACCACCACCACCACCATCGCCACAGCCGCCAGAGGAAGTGGAATAAAAACCATATTAAAATGCTAATAGTGGCACTTCTTTCATTCCACGTGTTACACCTCAAGACAAATCAAAACAATGAATAAGAATAAGGAGCTCAGCTCTGCCAACAAGAATTCGAGTAATTATTTCGAGCATTCGGGCGAGGAAAAAAAACGACGGTTATGCCATGCCATGCCATGCCACATCCCATCGGATTAAGTACATTCCACACACGCGCTCCGATATGACACCACAAGTAAGGAATGTTTTATTTCCGAGGAGCATTTAATGCCGTTTCCGCTCTCTGTGTTGTCTCCTTTCCTCCTCCTCTGCCATTTTTTTATTGCATTCCACCACCACCACCACCATCCCAGCCGAGGTTAGATGTTACATGCTACACGCGCGCGGAACAACATATCGTTCCAATTTTTTTTCGAATCAAGAGTTCGCTCCTAAGTAATGGACTCCTCTAAAGTTGCGAGTCAAGATCATTAATATCGGGATCATGAGGAAATCAAAGACGCTCTTTCTTTCGTTCCACGAGGCACTCGCGAATGTCGTCGTCGTTGTGAAGTGGAGAGCTTCCAGGAAACTGAAGAGGACCATGATGATCATGATGATGATCACCATCATCATCATCATGTGCTCAAATAAACTCCACACTTCATTCTCTCCCGGTCCCGTTTCACTTGGCAAGGTTCCTCCCAATTTAGACTGGATTGTATTGGAGGGAATTGGACCTCGAATAACTGGGGAACTTGATCACCTGCTCTTTCATCCTCATTGTCGGATCTCATGCTCCCTCGCCCTTTACGATCAATCGGAATCCCAGCACTCATTACATTTCACCCTCTCTCTTTTGATAAGAGTCAATACCGAAAGAACAAAACAGACTGGGTGACACGTGAGCTGCACTCACGTGGACCTCTTCCAGACTTCGACCCACAATTCGAGTACCTCCCCCCACACATCATTTGGAACAGACAGAGGGTCGAGATGCATATTTATTTTGTCGGGGAAAAAAATATTTTGAATTTTGTTCTGGCCAAATCATAAATTTTCATGGTGCAAAACAAAAAAAAATCAGCCACAGATGTACAGGGCAAGAATCCCAATTCCAAAATTCCAACCCTCCGAGAATTTCAGTTCCTGATTGGGGCCAAATAAAAAAAGGACTTCAAAGCCCTAACAATCCCCATCAAAGGCATAGGGACGCAGTACCCTCCGCAAACTTTTTTCTTGAAGTGAGGATCAAGCAAATCTATTTTGAACTTCTATAGAAAAAAATTGGCAAAGCAAAGCACTATTATTGCATCCAGTTGCATAAAGGCTGTGTGGTCGAGATATATAGATACTGCACCTTTTATCAACCCTCACGAGGAAAAACAAACACGAAACAGAGATTTCTACTAAAAAAGCCATCAGGTATCTCCCAGACAAGGTCAGCATCAAGGTGTTCTCTTTTTTTGATGGGGTTTCAATTAAACAATGAAAAAATGGATGGGATCCTTGATGTGCGGGAAAAGGAGTTCTCTGTCTGTCTGTCTGTCTGTCTGGCTGGCTGGCAAGCACTGCATTAGGTACAATATATGCATTGGTTTTGTTCTCGTGTTTGTGCGTGGCATGTCTCATCATTTTCATCATTGTCGAACCAACTAAATCCCAAAAAATATGCAAAGAAAATCATGCTGTGTGCATTCCGCACTTTGTTTCAAAAATACATATGAAATGGCAACAGGGCGAGCACCTCACCATCATAAGTGTACCTATTGGTCATAGTCGTCATCCCATCAAAAAAATGAATTTTCGTTTGAGGCGATTACAAAATTTCTAAATTAAACAAAAATGCCAGAGTAATTGCCGTGAAATGAGACTAATACAGCAGGGGATAGATATGAGGTGGTAGGGGTGGTGGTAAGTACTCCACTCCATCCATCCATCCATCCAATTTTTTTTATTGGCCTGTGCATGCACTTACACGCAGCCACACGAGAGATCATGATAAGTAAGTACTTTCTGAAAGTTTTTTCAGGAATACATTTTGCAGTTCTTGCCTTTGTTCTGAGAGTTGGATTGCTTTTGCGCGGTGTATTGCAATGCATGACACTGATAAGTGAGTAGGTACTAGTGAGTCAGGATTTTTTCCCCTGAAAATTTGCAAGTACCTAAGAAAATGGTATCTCTATCTGAAGCTGTATACCTTCACCTCTAATGATGGTTAGCGAGCGAGCGGTGATGTTATTTTTTTGGTGCCAAACACGACATGGTATTTTTGGTAGCTTTTTTTGTGCATTCCTCAGAGTGCATCATCACAAATTCTTAATGGCACAACAGAGAGGAAAAAAATTCCTTTTGAGAGAAAAAATATTTACAGGTTTTTAAAAGCAACCACAACCACATCACACACACACTCCCCCTGCCCCACACTCAAAGCATCCCTTCCCCCTTGTGTGTGTTTTTGAGAGTGTCGAAAAGACGTTTTAGCGAAAATCCCTGCAACTTTCTTCTCCCAGAATTCATTTCGCTACGTGCATGCTAAACACCGCTCTGAGGTAACAAAAGCGCTGTGGGTTGAACGTGCGAAATGAGTAGAGTTGGTGAGGAATGCAGTTTAGCTGAGCTGAGATTTGTTTCGTCTATGGCTATGAAATGGTTGGTGGTGTGAAACTGTTTGCTCATTGTCATCGTCATCACATCACGACTTGGTAGGTAGGTACTTACTTACTTACTTACTCAGCCAGAGTGAACTGCGTTGTTTTTGTTGGCTCCTGTCATTTCGTTACTTAGATTTTCCTCCTTACTGCGAAAGCGAATGGAATGGATTGAATGGACTGACTGTAATAATGCAGAAGACGGAGAGTGAGGAAGGCAGGATTTTCGTTGTGTTCATCTGGTCTGAGAAGATGTGAGCGTATGACGATGAATAAAAACCGTTACTTTTTCCGTCTGCATTGTTGCCAAGATGATGATCATCATCATGATCATGATCGTGTTTGACTGTTGCTGAGCCCCATGCTACCCAAAAAATGTATTTACTTATGTGCTTACTATTACCAGCGAATATTTAGGCTTGGAGATTGCTGCTCGCCCGCAAAAAAAAGTTACATGAGATGTCGATCTCGATCTTAACTGCGTAATACCTTCCCCCTAATATGCACAAGGGAGATCCCCACATATTTTCGAGTTCCCTCACTCAGTGTTCAAGGAAAGGGGGATGATGGATGATGAGGATGAATTGTGGTGCAATGAAGGTAGTGCATCGCATTCCTTATGGAGTTGGGGTGCTCGACTTGGATAAAGGGTGCCTTTCTTTTTTTACGCACCTAAAACACTTCATTTTCAACGCTGAGCGCCATCACAAGCAATTCACTGGCCTATTCTGTTGCACAGTGCATTATTTTCGCTGAATGTAAGTACTTATTGTGTAAGTCAATTCTGCTGATATGAGAGGAGATGAGCTCAAAACCTTTTTTTACGTAATTTGCATAACTCCCCTGAAAAAATAGATGAAGGAGTCGTGGCAAGATGCGATCTTCCCGTGGCTCCTGAAACCTGCGCCATTACAATAGGAATTGACTCCTCAGAGGAATTTCACGATAAGGAAAAATAAACAGACAACAGCAGATCCTCACGCCTTCAAAGAAACAAGAATGCGAATGTTTGGAGGAATCATCATCGATTCACTCACTTATTAGAAATTTGGTGGCGGCGCGGCGCTACTCATTCCATTACTCATCCATTCAACCTGAACTGAATTCTTTTGAAATGAGATGAGATGCACAAGAAAAGAATGGTTTTCTTACTGGCACCACCACCACCACCGCCACCATAATCCCTTCTCGCAGAAAAGGGAATTCTTGAGATTCTTACAAAAACAAAAGATCTGGTATCTGGTTGCTCGTTGCTATTTCAAGGAAACCTTGCACAATTTTTGCTCATGACGAACCTTTCATCTCTGAAAAATAAAAATCCATTCACTTGACTCCACTCCTCATCTCATCTCGACTTCTGAGAAGTTCGAGGTGGCTGGTGGTGTTACGAAGGTGAACAAACATCCCCTTTTTTCTGCATCTATGTTGGCGGCGTCCGACACGATACGATACGATAGGGCAGGATTTTTTTTGCGAGAACTCAACCTTGCTTCTCCGAAGCTGAAGCTGGTGCTAGGAATGGTACTGCTGGTGGTGGTGGTCGTCGTCGCAGAATCTTTCTTGCTAATCTCTCAAGCATCTTGTTTTCCCCCTTTGTTTTATGATTTATGCATTCACAAAAATAGCTCTCGTCTGGCCGGACTGAATAAACGAAGATGTTCCGAGAACAAGGCAATATTAGTCATCCCACCACAACACATTTCTTTTTTTCTCTGGAACGGGGATGTGATGAGTGTGAATCATCATGATCATTCATCATGTTTACATAACTTTTAGCCCTCACAGGCCGCATTTTTGTCAATGCGTAAGATCACACTTACCTCCCATTCGAAAAGTTGGGCAAACATAAAAAAGTTATTACGAGGGCTGAACAAAGCCCTTTTTCATTTCATTCATATTTGTCGTCTTTTACGAACTTTGCAGCTATGATGTCTAGCCAATATAGTGCAATAAGTCCTTTTCAAATCCTTCTGTTTCCGTTGTCTGGGCCAATCCCGTCTGGCGTTGGTGTCTGGTCAAATGACACCAGATGAGATGATGTCATCATTCCACAATTTTCCATCTTTATCTTTGGTCGGGTGGCAACGCCTTCACTCAAGGTGCTCGAATCTCACTCACTCACCCACCCAGACAGCTTCGCATTGTTTCCGTGACCTGCAAGAAAAAGGAGAGAAGTTCTGGCGGAAAAGAACTGAAAAATATTCTAATTTTCTAGCGACATTAATTATCACATACTCATCTATAGTAGACGTAGGATAGGGTCATTCATTTACGTTACTCGTCGTCGTCAAAAATGTCGCTTTGTTTGTGTGGGGATATTTAGAGAAGTCGAGCTCGAAAGACGAGAAATCGTTTTGGAGGGACTGCCCAAGCACTAAATAGGAGCGTTGCGTTGGATGAAAGACAGGATCACCAAAGCGTTTACCGAAGTGCACCTGCCTGCGCCAGACCAGATAAATAGGTAGATAGGAGTACTCACTCACTCACTCACCGCACTGTACCACTCCTTCTCCCTTCAGTTTCCTTGAGCGCGAACCACCGAGCCGAGGAGCAGAACTGACTTTGAAATCTCGCGAAAGCGTGGCCGAGCTGATGTGTGATCTGATGTCAGAGCATTTTTTCCCTCCACCGTAACAATGCACCAAACTACGAACTCACTCGCTCACTCACTCAGTCAATCCCATTGTGGGGGAAAAGTCTGTCTAGACACTCGATCAAGACAGATTTTTTTCCTTCCTCCATTCAAATTCAGGTTATGCGGAGTCGTAAAATGGGCTGCGAAAAAAACGGGGTTATTTTTTTCTCAAAGAGCACGTCGATCCCGAGCCCGATCCCCATCCTACCCTACTACTTACTTATTTACCTGATCCCTTTTTTGTGCCGTTGGGATTCCATTCTCATTCTATTTTTCGGCTTTTCCTCCACCGCACCACTGCGAAAACACGTACACAGGCAGGGCTGCATGCATTCAGTCAGTGCAAAAAGCCAGTCCTTCCATTGCAAATAATGCACGGAGGTACTTATGTTTCACGCATGATTGCTCTCTCAAACTATGTCTGTCTGTCTGTCTGATTGTCTCCATTTTTCCTGCATTCTCTTGCATCTTCCCCCGAAACAGAATTGAAAAAAATTGAAAATTCCATTCTCCTCCCATTATGCACTATTTATTGCAGTCTTCCTGGCTCGATCAAAACTAATAGTAATAGTCCCATCTTGTTGAAGTAGGGAGGCAGACAATGCACATATTATTTTTCAGTTCACTTCTCTCACAATTCATCCTTCAACAATGGACTCGAGTGAGTGACAAGAAAGTGAAAAAATAGCTTTTTTAGAAGTTGCATCTGAATAAGTTTCTTGAGCCATGTCCTTTTGAGTCCATTATGCAGATTTTTTTATCTGAAATTTTTATTGAGGAATCCCACATCCCCATGCAATTCAGGAGAGCTGCAGTGGTGGAGGTGGTGGTGCAATAAGATGCGCAGCATCCGAATCCAATAACCCCGATATAAAATGAGAACATGAAAATGCCCTGTCCCTTGCACAACGCATCGTAACAGCGTGGAATAAAGTGAGTACATCACATCACATTTACAGTTAGATGGAGTTCATAAAAAAGCAATCTTCCATTCATGCACTTGCATTCAGGAGCTCATAAAAGTTTGGAGAATTAGTTCCGCAAAAAAAATGAATCGTTTGACATGAACAATTTTCCCATTCCTTTCCCTCCATTTGAGAATGTGAGCACAGATTCGAGAAGGCTATTATTTTGCATGGTGAATTGGGCAGGATTGCTGGTGCACACACAGGCTTATACTCTCTCCCCCTTCTTATCACGTTCCGTTCCGTTCCAAGTTGAAACCCACGCTCTGAAGTGTTCAAGTTTCTCGAGAGGATCCCGTACCACCCCCCGCATTTTGGCAAATTAGAGGACCGAAGCTAAAAACGGAGCTTTGATAAGTACTTAATGCTAGAGCTCGGCTTTTTTCGCTCCACATCTTTTTATGGGTGGCATTAAACCCCCCTCACTGGCTCCAAATTTGAGTAATTCATTCCTCAATTTAGAATAATCATATGAGTAAGTAATTCGTTAGACAACAGGAAAAACATTCTTCTAAATTGAGGGACCCAAAAAACGCTGAAAAGAATTTGTTAGGATGGATGGTTGACGTATCCGTTCTTCAGTGAAAACTACTACTACTTTTAGCTACTTACCCTCTGCGAGATTTTGCGTGGGCACGGGATGGGGCATTGTGAATTTGAATTGGAAAGGGTTGCTCCTATCAGGAGCCACAGAAGCGAAGGGAAGAAAGGAACGAGGAGACAACGGAGATCTGAGCTGAGCTGAGCTCCAGCTTGGCTTGCGTCATGAGAGGAGTTGACAAGCTAATTATTTTCCGCGAAATAAAGCAGCACAATGAAATTATGACTCCCTTTCATCTCATTACTCTCGGGTAATTTCCTACTTTAGAAAACGCTCCTGATCTCACTCACTCACTCATACCGCTTCCCTTTGAAGAGGAAAGGACGAGGAGTCCATACATCACCATCGTCATCATCATCATAATCATCTAATGTTGTGCCCTCCTAAAATGTTTTTCTTTTATTTTACGAAATTTCCCTATGATTTCCATCCTTTGGCGTAATGGCTTTCCACAGGATGAACTTCCAAAATTTGAGAGGGGAAAGAGGTTAGACCGTGGATGGATGCAATTAAAGGGGTAAAACCTTGCCCGACCGTAAAGAGCGCTTGCTGATGGAGCGTCCAACTTCACTCTCCGTCTAGTTAGTTAAGTAGCTCCTATGAGTTTTTTTCCCTTTGGCGGGGAAAACACTTTGCAATTAATATGAAATGGAGGGACGAAATAACTCAATAAATTTTCTAATCTGATTTCGGCCACTCTACTTCGTCATAACGATGGTGGAAGCAGTCGCTCCCCGTCTGAATCCAGTTCAGTACAAGCCAGTTCAATCCAATTCAATCTACGAGAGCGAGATGATCAAAATAGATAGATGGATGGATGGATGTCGATGTCGATGAATTTTTGTTTCCGATGTGGAAATAGTACGTCGGTATTACGTCAGCACACCGCATCGTTTCTTTGATCAACCAATTACAGAAGAGCTGACGCCAACTGACTATCTCCTCACCTGGAAAATGTAATGCTGAGGTGGTTGCACGGCTCACTACTTTACCTGACCAGCGTCACAGCTGATCAAGTGATTTCATTCATTTCCTCCGCATGCTCTTGTTCTCCGCACCGATGCAGTGCACTGCAATGTGATTGTGAGTGCACTACAGTTGAGCGAATTGGTGAGGACAACGGACAAACCCATTTCCCGCAGTGAGCGAATTGGAGGCCTTGAACAACCACTTAATTACGGGGATTATGCCTAGGTTGTTGATTACACAAAGCTAAAACATAACTCCACGTGTTTCTCCTGAGCCAAGATCAATGCCTATTTGTATTTGCATCTGCATATAATAGTTCCTCTGCCAACAACAACAACAGCAGCAGCAGCAACGTGGAGACAACATAAGGTAATGGATTTATGCATTTATGGTTTTTTTTGGTCGATAAACATTAATAAACTCGTGGCCGTCACTTACTTTAGGTCTTTTTTCCTCCTCCTCGCTCAAGAAAAAAATGGGCTGCAAATTGAGTGAGTGTCCATCCAAACTTATTGTTTTCTACTCTGCGAGTAGGCAACAAGATCCAGCGCGTGCCGTCCATTTCCATACGTCATAATTTATTATTTTTAGGTTTTGACGTAACCTCACCGGTTTCTCGAGCTGTTCATGAGTACGCCTCCCCATCATCTATAAATCTTGATAGTGCAGTTTGGCAAACACATTCCCAGACTGTAGCATTATCCATTCCTGTATCCCTGTAGCAGCGTCCATTTCGAGGTAACGTAATATGCACACGAAGAGAAAAACCTGATCGGCGGAGTCAATTTGCGAATAATTTGGACAACCATGCAATTTTCATATTCTCTCTGAGGGAAAAAAATCCTCGTGGAAGAGTGATCAATGAAACTGATAGAAAATAAAGCGAGCTGCATAACTACCTCAAGCAATTTCGCATTATTTTTTCCTACATTCTCGATTGGACTTTGAGATCCTGATGCGGCAGCCCAAATTCTGAGCAAATCCATCAATTCTCTTTTTACGTGGATGAAAATTGATGATGATGATCATGATTATGATGAACTGAGGACGAGGACAAGACCGCCCTGAAATCCATTGGTTCTTCGCAATTTTCAAGAGTTTGACAGCTTCCACGATTCTACTCCAGTCCTGACTTTAATTACCCTGACCAGAAGGAAAATGACAAGTTTCGTTTTCAACCCCAAAACCGGATCTTACGTCAAGGAGTGTGCATGTGTCGTGTGGTTTTATTGGGATTGTTGTTCCAGGAACATTACTTTACAAGAAATTGATTGACAGGAAAGTGAAATGGAATGGGACATTCTGAGCAGCACCGTTCCCACAAGGAGAGCAGCCTCAGGCAGACCGCAACGAGCACAATTGCAGGAAATCAATTTTGATTTTTTTTCTTCATTACAGAACATCGATTGACTGACTGGCAGACTGGGCTCAAGTTAGGGGAACTACCTATGCATTTACTTATTCGTCCCCATTACGGGATCCTTAGTGGAGCAGAGCTGAGTCTTTGTCGTGTCATTTTGAATGGGCTTCAAGGGAAAAATCCAGCATTGTCTATGTGTACTCTGCGGTTTTGTCTGCAACGAGTAATTGCAACCGATGGACTAGATTTATTTTTCCATGGTGTACTGTACCTACAATTTACTACTTTAATGACGGATGTCAAGAGGACTCGAGTTCAGTGAATGATTCAGATATTCACTCCATCAATTCATTTCTTCTCGGAATGTTGACATGACAAACGAATGTGTGGTTTTTTAAGTGGAAAGGGGAGATTTCTTGAACGAGAGGAGACAATCGAAGGAAAAGGGCGCCGATTTTCGTCAGAATGAACACAACGTCAGATATTAAATTTTAAGTTAACTTCGGTCTCCATTTAATTATAGATTCACTAAAACCTTTTAAGTTGTTTCTTCTGCAGAATATTGCCAACTTCAAACGACTAACTAATAGCAGTGATAACGTTAAACCTGGAAGTTTAATAAGGTTGAATTTCCCATTAAGTGCTCCATTTAAGCTTAAGCTTGCTTTTGAGCGCGATGAAAGCCTTTCATATTCCAGGAAATTTGGAGGATGATATCGTAT
Organism: Tyrannoseira gladiata; assembly: GCA_027744355.1. Lineage (NCBI taxonomy): Eukaryota > Metazoa > Arthropoda > Collembola > Entomobryomorpha > Entomobryidae > Tyrannoseira > Tyrannoseira gladiata. The sequence continues at coordinate 14,291 of JAHZNH010001780.1, read as the reverse complement.
TTTTAATGAAAATTCTCAGTCTTCCTTAAATACTTGGGAGCTGAGCCGACAGATTTTTAATGAGCTTTGATAATATATTTCAGGCTACTTATGAACAATTTTAACGAGAGCAGCCTTCTTAATACACTAGGAATCGAGGTGGATGGAGCGTTTTAACTTGCCCCAAATGAAGCTACTTATGCAATGAAATGAAAATGAAATGTCTCGAATTTCAGAGTGGGAGCAGGCTCGCTCCCATTTAATTGGAGGAGGTCAGACAGCAGCTCTAAAAAATCCACCTTGCTACAGCAAGTCTGCGGCGATGAAGTCATTAATTCATTCATAAATCCTCAGAGATGAAAAGTTAAGCTAATGAGTGCGTCATAACTCGCTGGATGCTGCACTTCGATCGTGTTATCTGGAAAATATATTTATATGCAGACATCTCTAACGACCATCTCATATCTCATCGTTTTTTATTGCTACTTACCTTCTCAGCCCTTTTGTTCACATCCATAATATCGTTATCTCTGGAGGAGATTCTCACACACCGGAAGTGCTTACATTCAGTCTGACTGAGAATTGAAAATCCACAGGAGTGATGATGATGATGATAGGGATATGAAGAGCAGACAAAAAGCGATGAATTGATTGCGCACAAAGAAAAACGAAAAGGAAATGAGTAAGCCCACTTTTCCCCGTTCTCTTCCTTCCAACATTGGATTTATGTAGCTTGGCTTGCCTTGGCATGGCAGCTCACCCCTGCAACGGTGCATGTATGTATTTCTATTCGAGTCGGGAGGTGAACAACGGAGAAAAATGAGACTTTTCTATTCCTAATAAAAGTCTCTCGACTCCTACTTCTTCCTTTGTGCTCCGTAATCTAACGATCAGATAAAGTACTTATCAGAAAATGTTCTCGTTCGAGAGGAGCGAGATTTAATATTGATAGTGATACAGGAAACATGTTTGTGCAAATAAAAGAGTTGCTAAGCTACACGCCATGTTCTCATTTTCTCGTTGTTGAGTATTAGCATCCGCGCATATAACCGAATGAGAGTGAGTCCATTCATAACTCCCCAGTTATATTTTTCGGGGGCTGTAAAATCCCTTCCGAAATTAACTCCATGATTCATTCTTCTATTCTACAAAAACAAGCTAGACTCCAAGGAGATAATATGCAAATCAAGATGATGATAATCATTAGATAAAAGGATGATGAGTGTTGTTTGAGATAACCAGCAACAGATTGTCTTGATAAGCACCAAGAAGAATAATATAATATATGTTCTTAGACTTCTTAAAAAATGTATTTTACGATTGTGTAATTCCACTTGAAAGAAAAATTTAGAATGATCAGTGCTTGATCTCAACCTTCCATGCAAAATCTATGATGCAACATGCTGCTGAGATATATACACATTCACCGACTTCTCCAGATCCATATCACTCCACTTCCCCTCCAAGTTTTTGTTTTTGCTTTGCTCCGGTGCATCCTCCAGCGTTAGATAACAACGCCAACTGTAAGTATTACGCAACGCTGAAATGCTGAGCGATTATTTGGGGGAAAAAATGGTTAAGGTTGCACTGAGTTGCAACTCGACTCCTTATCTTGTGCAACCTTCCAACCACCAAATATCAACCTCAACAAAAGGCTTGCATGTAAAGAGGAGATATTGTTCCAGGAGAAATTATTTTAATGTTCCGCATCACTTCCGGGGAAGAACCTATGAAATCCATGAATTCTTGAGTATGTGCAGGGGAGATGGGTGGATGGATGGATGGAAGTGTTTCCTCACAGTTACCGGGTAATTGCTGCGAGCCTTTAATATGACACAATACGTCTTCCATAATACATAAATATTCAGTTTCCATGAAGCTAATGTGGATTGAAATGGGAGCAGTTAGAATCCTTAATTCTTATGCAACTCGACAGCCATATTTAGTTCCATCATTAGGAACGAAGAAACAAAGGTCGTTTCCAATTCCAAGGAACATTTTTTGAGAAATGATTTATGGAAATGAAAAGTTCACGGTTGAGCTATGCCAAGCCACGCCATGTCACATTATCATCCTTTGCATTTCTTATCCAGCCATCTACATACTTATTAAGGTGATGGGGAGATTTTTAATTCGTAACGAGTTTGAATTCCAGGGATGAACCCCTCTCCGGAACCTGAGCAGACCGTGTGAATAGTGAATTATGCTAAATACTTCATGAGGTGTGTGGGCAAATTTGAGGGAGGGCAAAGTGAATTGCTCAAGCGGGGAAGAACACCCCTGCCAAATAAAATAAGATGTCTGAATGAGCTGAGCTGTCCTATCCCCCACTCCCGAGAAATTCATTCATTGATGAGGAGTCAGAGAAGAGAGCTTAAGCTTCAGTAAGTTCATTTCGAGTTTAATTGAATCCAACATCAGAAATGGTAAAACAGTGCGAGGTGATTTTTATCTCATTAATGAAGCCGATTCCTTATCTTCTCCATCCTTTATGTGTTTTCATGGGCCAGGGGAAGTCTAGCCCTGTTAAGTATTTTCTACACCTTTGCCACCTCTCACACGCTGAAATCATCGCTTGAAATCATCATTGCGAAACATGATTATCATTTCTAATTTTGGCGAGTGGAATAGATTGAAATGAAATGATTTCGCTCTGCTTCGACGAAGTTCAGGCGGATGTGAGGGAGCCTGGCTTGTTACTCACTGACAGCCTGAGAAATGGCTCAAGGAGTGCACATACTTAAGTAAGCAGTTTGTCTAGACAGGCGGGCAGCGATAAAAAAAATTGGATATGGATTTGTGCTGCATGCATCGGATTCTTCTGATCGAGATTTTTGGGATAGATAAGAGTTCAAAACGGAATGAAAATTGAGAATTTCGAAAAAACTGAAAAACCCAGACGATCGTACTCAATATTCTCATCCGCCACGCGGAGGTCAAACACTGCATAAATCTTTGGGGCTTCTTCACGTGTAAAAGTCGCAGTTGAGTACATACGTAATTTCTGACACTCCTGCTTCCTATATGGGACGATCTAATCAAGTCGATTCGAATTCATATCCCATCCAATCCAGAGGGTTAATTTGTGAAGCGAATGGAGTGGAGGCGAGAAGATGATTTGGGGGACGACACTGATGAGGACACCAGACCAGAGATGCAGTGCAGTGGCATGGCAGCCACACCACAATACTCTTTTATATGCAAGCTCGAGGAATGTATGGAATGTCAAAAGGTCGTTGTACCTGCCATCCTCATCTTGCTGCGTACGAGTGTGTGAAGGAACTAGTGTGGAAAATGGAATTTTTATCATCATGAAGATAATTCCTCTCCTTCATATTTTTTCCCCATCCCACCTAGAACGGAGAAAAAAAGGATCTGTTGCGAGCGAGAGCTAGTTTAGAACAGCTAAAAGCTAGAGCTCCGTACCTATAGCTCGGTTTGGCTCCTAAGACCTGAAGAAATTCCGATTGGGATTGGGAGGACCAGGACCAGAAGCTGAATAGTGAATGCGAGACACTCTCAAAGGGAAAAAGAATGGAGAAAAAAGTTCATCAAACACTAGAAGAAGTAAAGCAAGATCACCGTCGATTTCATCTTCATCTTCATTGCCACCACTACCACCATGATCATCATCAGCATCGTTAGTTATCATCACATAAACCGCTACCGTTACAGATCCTCTGCTCAGTGGTAGTTGCTGTTGCTGTCTGATGCGGAATCTAGTGGCTCAGCTCAGCCCTATCTACGAAGGAATGTCGACTCCTTTTAAGAATCCTCTTTAGAATTTAGAATTCTCAGGCAATGAATGAACTCCTGTATACCATCCGCATCATCAACCGTCATCAACAGTTCGTTCACGTCCGAGTGGAACATGATGATGAGGAACGGGAGTGAGCAGTGCCTTTAAATACTTACATACTTATGTACATTGATAAATGCTTCCCATTAGAGGCTCTCTTTTTTCCGAGGAAAAATTCATCAATTCATAATTCATCCAAGCTCAACTCGGAAGACTGCGGGAGGAGGAAATTATTTTATTTATTGCTCTTACACTTTCAGCGTGGTATACCTGAGTGAGTGAGTGAGTGAGTTGAATGGGTGAAGCATGTGCGAGCCACATGAGGAGGAAAAAATACGCAAGCATTTTTTCCCTCCTCCTGAAGCGCCACACACACTCTCAGCTACGCACCTTGATGACATGCCATTGCACTGCCTGATCATGAGACAGTGTACTTGACTCTCTGGATCTGAGAAGCAATTTCGAAGTGGATTGGATGGCGACTACCCAACTCACTTTCACACACTCACTCAAGTCAGAGAGTCGGAGAGCCGGAGAGTGCATACACCTCTGGTGGATTCCACAATGCTTTAATTATTCCTCGGATCTGGATTCCAATGAATTAGAAGGGAAAATACTCCGTCTTCAGAATTCTTTGGTATGATCATGGTCATGATGAGGATGCAAAAAAAATCATGATGATGATGTTGGGTGATGAGTAGGCCCTACCGTGCATATTATTTTTTTGGAGAAGGCGTAATAAGTAATTCCTTGGTTCTCATGGAAGCTTGCTCGCTCGCTCGCAGAGTTGAATAACACCTTGTTGTGTATATCTTTCCTATCGAATGACTCAGGTCTAGTGTCTGGTCTGGCCCGAGAGATTTTTAGTGCTCACTTATTCATGCACTTTTGCCTAATAGGTGGAATATTATCGAGATAAAAGACCATAAAAAATATGGAGGAATGTATGTAGGTACACCCATACCATTAGGTAATTTCACGAAAGCCTGAGAAATGTTGCGACGGAGATAGTAGTAGTTAAGAGGCGTATTTTTTTCATACGGCGGCATTATTTTTTTTACTTCTCCTTCTACGTTCTCTGATTACCAAGAGTCGTATACCTATACCAAGAGACCACTGCCCGTTCATTATGAACTCGGTCTCCTTCTCTGGGAATTAAAGTGGGAATCTATTGCAATGAGGATGAGGATGCATGCTCCTTTTGCTATGACCACGTTTGCATATTTCATGGATTGGATTGACTCACGATGATCATGATCATGATCTGGCTGAGAAAATGAATTTTGGGAGAGAGAAGAAGAGGCATTCATTCCCTCGCTTTAGTTCATATGCTTACGCTCTCACTCCTTCTTTTCCGTGGAAGTTTTGAGTGCAAACAAAGTGCTGAGATGTGAGAAAGAGTGCCATGACCCTAACCTTGAAAGCACGCTGTTCATTCTCCTCCTCGGGAAAAAAAAACTTTGCATCGTCATTACTACTACTACGAGGACGATCACTACTACTACTACTTACTATTGCCAACAGCGCAGCGTCCTGGTCGTCACCGTCGCCATGCAACATGTAATTCTCGTGGGCTGGGGAAACATTTTTACGAGTATGTCTTTGACTCCGTCCCCCACACAATTGCACTCGAATATGATGATCATGATGATGTATCAGCATCAGCGAGCTATAACACTACTGCGGTATGCTATTGTACTTGGTTTTTTTGCCTCCCTCTCATCATCCTAATCATCATCATCATCATCAACGTCATTCGGGGCATTGAGTGTACCCACCGACTACCGACCATACTTCGCCAGCGAAATTTCATTCGATTCGATTTGATACAAGCGACGATCATCAGCACGAAAATCATAGAGGGGAACGAAAACATCCACATATGCGGAGTGGAGTGAGTTTTGCCGAGGATGAAAAACACCTGCAGTTCATTAATACCGCGTGTATACCTACGTGTACCACTCGGGAGTAAAAAAATATCAACCCCTCTAGAAAATCCCTCGCTTTTCTGGGGGAGAGCAGCGCCAGCAAACCGTGAAAGGTAGGGATGATAACGACGAAAAGAGGGATGAGGGAATCAGGGGATGTCTCTCTCATCTCATGTATACGAAGAACGGACTCACTTAATTGAAGTGATTACTTCTCCTCCACGAGGAGGATCGAACTTTTAACCGCGAAAAGGCAAGATATTTCACGACGGCAGCGCTTCTACAACTGCGGAGGAAGACGGAATTCAAAGTATGTCCTCTGACTGAGATTATTTACTTACTGCGGGGCTGTTGGGATTGGTTGATGGTTGGTGATTGTGATTATCATATTCATGTCGATACCGCAACAATGAGCCATAAGCTTGTAGAGTGTACGTACATATCTCTCGTAAGTAGCTCATGTCTTGTGGCTAATTCACTCTTCCGATGGTGAACTTACTTGTCTCTTCATTTGAGCGAGGATCTAAGTAAGCACATTTATGTTTTTTATGGATGGGTACGACGCAAGCAACTCAAAGAGTAAATATTTTTCCTCAGGAGGAGTAAAATCCTCACTTACTCCCTCAGGGCTATTATGAGTGCATTGCTTCATTTACAACTCTGGTTTGTTCCGTTGCGATGCGCTCTCACTCGGGGGGAGAGAGAGATGCGTCTCTTCTACTCAGTACTTTTTCTTTAAAATTTTTTCCCTCCCTCTCGCATTTGTTGATATGTTACAGGTAAGTAATGAAAGGTATTTTTTTCCTATTAAGAAAGCAATCACCCCTTTTCTCCCTTCGGAGTAGGTATACAGGGAAAAAATACATATTGCTTACGGCTCTCTGCCCACCACACCGCAATAAAAAGCCACGAGAGTGAGCGTAAGTGAGTGCATACCTCAGTTCACGTGAGTGAGTGAGTAAAGGGATGCTTGTTGCAATTGGTTTGCTCTTGTTGTTGTTATTGTTGGTGGTGATGGGGATGATGATCATGATCATTGCGTCCATTTCCTGTGTTGACAGGGGCATCATCATCACATCAAACGAAATGCTTAGCCCCGACTCCGACTCCCTCATTCATTCTCATTTATGGCTTAGTCATTGATGAAGATGATTACTTCCTCCGTGCGATGAGTGAGGATGACTCACCAGTCACCACTTCAGTGGGGAAAAACCTCTGCCTGGACTTTTTTGGAAGTAGAATCCTCTCCTCAATTGCATCTTGCTTGATATCTGAAGAAAGGAGAAATCCCTGTCATAAGTGCTTATTCGGGTCCTTCAAATTCATAACTGAAATCAATAAACTACGCAGTAAAAAGATTCTTGCGTGATTTTGTATTTCTCGCTAATTGGTAAATTCATTTTTAGGTTGAGGACACGACAACCCAACAACAACAATAACAACGATCTATCTACTGGGAGTCAATCAAATCAATTCCTTCCATCGTTACGAGCTCCTGGAGAGCGATTCTCTTGCAAAATTATGTGAGTATGTACTTAGTTGCGACATCCACATCCACCAATTCAATTAGGGAATGGGACCTCGGATCCTTGATTTGACGGTTGATGGACTACATAAGTACACGACGCATTTCAATCACGGCTCTCTGGAGAGTGAAAAAAACATAATGTATTCCAGTCTTTTTTTATATTCCTCGCGGAAGATAATATACTCCTGTTAGGAATAAGCGGGAAGAATAACAAACATTTCAAAACAATCCAACTCGCTCGCTCACTCACTCACTCAATTCCCTTCCCATTCTCCAGCGTGCAATGATTCGATGCGATGCGAGTCAGTGGAGTTCAATGCAAATGCAAAATAGGTCACCCTTTCCAGTGACTTCTAGACGGATAAATAAATACGCAGAAAATATTATGATGGTGATGAACTAGCTAGCGCAGTGGTAACCTTGAGAAACATCACATGCGAGTGGGAGCATGCATTCATTTCGCAAAATAAACATACATAAATGCCTACCTCCAACTCCTCTTCGAATTCGAGGTCTCTATGGAACGCTACAAAGTCATTGAATTCGAACATCCCTGTCATGTCATCCCGTAATGCCTTCTGATGGGAAAACAAACAGCTTAATCCTCTACTACTGCGTATTTACTTCCCTATTAAAAAAATATCGACTGGAGGAAACAAAAGGAGAAGGAGGTGGATTGTTTTCCAACTTTTTTTCCACTCCGAATGAATCACGCAACACGTAAACAAAACAAGAACTGCGGGCCGACGATAAAACATTGATTACTTACGTATTTACGTACTATTGCGGAGGCGTTCTCAATAATAACTGTAACTGGGAAAGTTTTTTTTTCAATTGGACCCATCCATCCATCCATCCACCAATCCAACAAAAACAAGGTCGATGGATGGATTTGAACTACGAGCTCTGATGGAATTTTTCAGCTTAAGGTTACTGTTAGTCCCAGCCATTGACTGGGTAACTGTTTTGCTTGTGACGGTGGCCAATTTAGTGTGACAGTAGTAGTAGTAGTATAAACTGCTAATTTCATCCAATTCGCATGGAAAATATCTGAAATTTTGCGCAAATGCCTGTCATCCCAAATGGACTGGACTGAACGTACTTATTTATCAACGACAAAATCGAGCTTTGGCTGCGTAAATAGATCGAACTTGGATTTACCTTGTTTTGGATACCTAAATACGGTCTAAAGTTTCCCCGATTGAAAAGATTCGGCTGGACAACATGGACAGCTATTTTTGTCCGGAATGTTGACAAACAGGAGGAAGGACGTCTATCTATCTATGTATCTCTCCATCGAAAACCCTGTGGACGGGATTTATCCGGCGGGAATCTCCAATTGGAGCCGGATTGAATTCAAGGCTCTTGAGTCGTACCCACGTTCCCGTGGGCAAATATCAGATGCGTTTCGCCATATTTCTCTATTTATTCTTGACGAGTCGCGAAGAAAGCGTCTCCTTTCACACCTCAACCCGCTCGGGGAGTGAATAAATAAATACATCAGTGCCAATAGAACCAGCTAATATCTCACTTGATTCCCTCTGACACTCCTCACGTTTTTCTCCAGCAAAGGAGTCACATGCCCTCCGTCTGCCAGTTGAGTCGAGCCGAGCCAATTTCATTTCACGAGATTCTTATCAAAAATCCCCTTCACCTCCGTTCCAATACACCCTTATCGTCCTCATCGGAAAGCTCAGCTAGAGCAGGATTGATTGAACTGAATCAAATTCAACTCAACCACCGAAAATAATAAATCCAACACTGACCTTGTCCCTTACATTCCCATTCCAATGTTCCTTGCTTAGAGCAATTCACCCTTGAACTTTACTTCCGATGCAGACGGGACCGACTAAAAAAAGCGAGATGACTGCCGACTGCTCCATCACCGTCACACGCCGTTTTTTTTTTGTTTACCTCTTTTGAGTTTGATCCGCTCATTTTTTCGTGGTTGTGCAAGGCCACGCCACACCACACCATTTCCATGCTGAATAAAATAATCTCATGCAAAAACATTCTGTTTCCCCTTGACGAATGAAATGCATCTCTGGCATGAGCAGTTCCAAAGGTCATGTTCCAACGAGTTCATAAATTTCATGGAAATGGTAAGTAAGTACAACCCCGACACCGTCTCGGTCATTCCGATCCAATGCGCAATTTCTCCCCCCCAAAGTCACCATTATTGAGGAAATTCCTCACCAAAATAAAATATTTCTCTCATTCTCGCCAATTGAAAAAAATCGACCTCAGAATTTACTTACCCCCGCCACATAAATACTTTCACAGGGCATTGGAGAGGCTAGTGATGATTCTGCAGAGATAAGGGAATTTCGGAGATGCGGAGGAATCAAAAAAATGCAGGACTCATGAGGCATGCTTATAATCATACGTGCCTCCACTTATACTCGTATCAGTGCTAGCCAGCTTGTTCGTCCCTCTCATCCTCATTCTCATCCTCATCATCATTTTTTTTTGGCTGGTGAGTGAGTGAGTGAGTCAGTGACACTGGTTTTGGTCCAAGGTTCATGGCACATCGAAATTGTTGTGTCTAGCTCTAGGTATACGTGTTTCAAATGAGTACGAAATACGCAGTAAGTTTTTTTTGCCGAACCAACCTCCAAAGTCCATTCACATCAAAGTTTTTTTTTCTCCCCCTCTCCCTTGCTCTCGCACGTTATCGCATAATCCCATCATCAAAAAAAATAATACAGAGAAAACGTGTAAGTAAGTAAGTATACGTAAGTACGTTCGTTGCACACGAACGAACGAAGCGCGGGGAAAAGGACAAGGCAATTGTTGTAATTACGAAAATTCCTTTGTTGCTGCCTGAATGTACACTCGGGGTTGCAGTTTTTGTTTCCTTGCAAGAAAAAGATGAGCATAAAGTTGCGTCTAGTTTACTACCTACCATCCACCTTCCCCATGGGCTGAATGGGTAGACACGAGAGAGAGCAAAAAAACTGGTTTTATCCCTCGCGAAACAACAAAGCATACTCACTCACTCACTCAGTCAGTTCGCCAATAATAACTGATTTTTTGGATGCCAGCGCAATCACGATGATGATGATGATGGTGGTGGTGGCTATACGGTCATCCCCACAAAACACCTCCGCATCCCTGCCTCTAATGAATCCACCTCAGCAAAAACCAAAACCAAATAGTTTTTCATTGCCATCACCATTTCCCGGCAATGTTGTGTGTTTTCGTATACCCCTCAAATTTTTACTGACTCGCGAGCAGGTGAATCCGCAAGTAATGTACTTGCTTGCGGAGTGGCCATTACATTGCTGAAATATTTATCTGTTTTTTTTTCAGCCTGTATACCGGCAGGGACGAACAAACGAACGATAGAAGTCATGCCTCTGTGAACGATTTCTACTCTCTCAAATTTTTCATACATTTCCACCAATTCAAAACTGAATTCATACATTCATACCTGTTTTGCTTCACCTGAGGAATTCCACTCACTCAGAGTTTACCTTGGTGCTTGGTGGTTTGGTTACCACTCCAAAGTTCATCATGACATGAATCCGAACAAAACTTTGTGAAACGAATTTATTTCAGCTCGTTGGAATAAACGTAATCGAAGGAGGAAAAACTCTTCCCGACATGAATCTTTTGGCTCCTGTCTCACGGAAATATTTAAAAAATTCGTGAATTTGTTTGAGTATATAAATAAGTTTGATGCTGTGTATGACGAAGTTTCATCACAATAATTGGCCATCGCCTCCCAGGAAATCTTGAAATGGAAAGGAGATTTTACTCCAATTTAGAAATGGAATGAGCCATAATAGTCTTATGGTGAGCGCTTTTTTAATTTCCATGATGTCTATTTCCATCGGGGAAAGGATTCCGAATCCTAATAAAGCCCTTGAGCATCCCCACAACAATAAGTATTTATTTACATTTTCATTGTCGTGCATCAACACTAATGCAAAACCGCGCCACTTTCACCCCTTCTCGCTCTTCACATCAGAATTATTCTGCACTGATCACTGATCCATCAGGGTATACGGGCGTAGTGTGTTCATCAGAAGTATCTACTGGTAGTACTAGCTTAAGTGCATACGTACATACATACTGGCTTACCAGGTTGAATTCTTTTTGGTGTGACTATCACAACAAGAAAAGTGAGGGCATCAGTAAGAAAGAACAGCTACAGCCTTCTTTTTTTCTTGAGATCAAACGCAATCCAATCCAATCACACCAGACATCAACATTAAGAATCAAGCACCGCAACTACTTACTTTACCAGAAGCCTCTGCTGAGGAAAAAAGGTGCAACGAACTCTTCCTTCCTCCCTCGCACCATAACAAGTGGATTTCAAGATAAGCGCTGGTGGGTAGGTAGCCGCTCGCAAATCCGCATTTTTAGTTGAGCTTCTATCTCGAATTTTTTGGAAGCATCATCAACTTAATAGCAGCTTTCAAAGTCATACACTACACGCGTGATTCTCATTTTACTGCGCATCAGTTTCCTCTCCTCACCTGGGAAAATGAAGATGCCTAAATAGTTACTTACTTCAGCGAAATTATGGCTTGGATTGATGTGCACTTGGACTACAATATTTATTAGCATCAGTTTGCTCCATCTCTGGCAAATGGGAATGGTACTGGGGATGGATTGCACTTACTCCTTTCATAAGTATTGCGGGACGGTGGGTGACCAGGGATGCAGGAGTAGTGCATACTACTTATTTACTCAACTTCCTTTCATTTCCTTACATGGCGAGCATAAAAATTCACCGTCATCATACTTACTTATCATCCCTCATCCCCTTGAGTAATAGAGAGGACGCCATCACTACCTACCATCACCACCACTGTAATCATCCTCTCATGATGGGGATGAGTAATTCTGTTTTGATTCAAGCTGGATGCGATGACTCAGGGTCATGAGATTAAGTACGTTCCTGTGAGAACCGACCGCGAAACTCAGTCCCATGTCTCATCCAGCCCCAAAACCTGATTCTATTTGAATGGAGTGAGTGTGTGTGTGAAGTAGCTTTTGCAAGAACTGTTTTTTTCCTATGTTCATGTGAAACCTATTTAGCTTGGGATGGTGGTGGCTTGGCTGGGTGATGCGCTCTAAATACCACAACAATCAACATCAAAAGACATGACATGACACTCTAAGCTGAATAACAAGAACTGAAGATATGGCATGTGAGTGACTCAAAATGAAATCTTGCGAATAATTCCACAAATTTCAAGCATTTTCCCCTTGAGCTAAGGACAAGGAGAACTGTTAAAAATCTCTGGCTTTCTTTGTTTTCATGGAATTCCTAACTGATTTCCTGATGATGATGATGATGATGAGCACTCCTCATTTTCTGAATATTTTAGTTGTTGGAATGCTTAATTGGAGCAGAAATTCGTGAAAACATCAATAATAATTACATATCGCAAAAAAAACAGAATTTGCAAAAGATATCGAAGAAACAGTCATATAGGTAGAAGCACTCACTCACTCATCGTCAGTGCTCCATCAATGAATTAACATCCCATCAATTAATTTTACTTTTCCCCCATAAACACCTTTAATGAGTTGGATAAATTACACACGCGTATCAACTCCGATATCTCTGACGGTCTGTGGGTAAACATCGACTTACTTACTCAGCGTCTCTTTTTTACCGTGAGTATGTATCTGGCTCATTTCGAAAATTTATGGGAGTAGGAGTAACTAGCGGCTTCGGTGATAAAGAGGCATTAATGTACTTCTGCTGCGTTTCTATTTTTTGGAAGAGGCGATGGATATTAGTGATTTCAGTGGCTTAGTAATTAATCACTTGATGACATTCACCTTCCCCGCGGCAGCATTAATGGGCGCACGTGTGAAGGATAAATCAATAAACAACTCCTTGCGTTTCGCAAGATCCGGCTAATTTCCTCAGAGGGATTCCTTCCTGGCTCCTCATTGAAATGCGAGCTGACTGACCGGGAAGTTGCCACGATCATCCCATAAAAATGCACAATGACATCGTGATTTACTCACAGGTAAACTTCCCCCTTATGGATAAAAACTAGTGCTCACTAATGGCAATCTGTACTGGGTAATGGAGAAAAGCTGGAAGTCTGTTCAGTAAATTTAGAGCGAATCTCGATACAATACGACAGTTTCCAGGTCGATTTCCTCCGCCTCCCTCACTGCCATGCCACCTCCATTTATTTCTTTGGTGGAGTGAGTGAGTGAATGATCGCCTCGGTTGCGGAAATGGCATGTGCCTGAAATAGGTCTGCATATTTTTTTCCCGTGGCCGTGATAGCATCAGTCAACAAGCCAAAGCCAGTTTGGCCGTAAACTTGCTCCCATTTTTCTGATTACGACATAAACAAGCGACCTACATATTTTCCACTCACTCACTCACTTCTCCATTCTCCTGGTAAGGCAGTAAAAAAAGCGTGGAAAAGCCAGCGTGGATAACACGCGCAGTGGGGAAGGCATTGGGCACCCAAGACAGAGCATTTTTTGCAGCCTGAATCTTCAATGGTGAAAACAACGGGATTTTCCAGAGTGTTTTGTCATATTAAAGATAATTAAATCCGAACCCTAACTGAGCACCAGAAGTTTGGCTCATAAATGCATAAATAATACCAAATTTTTAATGAAATGGGACCAAAGCTTCCGCATTTTTTCCCCTGTGATCCCGAGTCAAAATTCAGTGAGGAGCTTGAGAGCATGAACCCTCTTCAAATGTGATTTCTCTATGGTACAATACGAGGAATAATTTTTGGAAGAGCAAAAGCTGGAAGTAGGAAGCTGGAGTGAAGAAAGAAAGAATAAACCTGTTACTTAAGAAGTTATATACGAAGCTGGCAAAATGTCGTTGAAACGCCAGTTTCAACGAAGTTTCGAACGTGATATTGCGAGGCTTTATACAAAAACTATCCCTCCAGCCATTCCCTGCTATGATTGGAATGTATAAGGTTCTTTCTCATAAGTCTAAGCTTCTACCAAATCGCCCCAGTCTTTCTAGATGCTTTGATGACCTCTGGCCCCTCGGGGTTACATTTCCCAAAGTTTTTAATAGTTAGGTTCTGCATAGTTTTCCAAGGCC